>JACVVK020000004.1:2205000-2230000 GCA_018292915.2 Batillaria attramentaria
CAGTTGTTTGTTTGCATGATAACCATCAGAGCAGACCCTTCCCCTCAGAAAACTGCAAATGATGAACAGATACTGCCACACTTGTACTTATCCCCTGAATTGTTCACTAGGGGTTTTGCAAAGCACCGTCTTTCACTGCTTCCAGGTCAAAGCCTTTAGAGTTTTGCACTGAGGACGGTTCCGCTGTCTTTTTCCTCAGCGTGATGCAGACAGTCAGCGATACCAAGATAATGAGCACAAGCAGTGCAAACACTGTTGCCACGATAGCTAAAATCACCAACGTCTCATCCCTAGGTGTCTCTGGTTCCGCAGATGTCACTCCATCGTCCTGCCAGTTTCCCGGGTCCGTCACGTCCGGGACTTTGCCCAGACCGACCGTCACGTAGTTAGAGTGGTCCCCCTTGTTCCCAGCGTCATCAACGGCTACGACGCTGATGACGTAGATGCCGGGGCTCCCCGGGGCTTGTGGCAGGCGGATCGTGACGTGTTCGCGGTCGCCGAACGGTTTGGGGGCAGTGAGGACGCCATGGGTGACGTGATCCTGGGTAAGACGCTGCACGAGACTTGACCGGGTCATAAGGTCCTTGGTGGAAGGCGCGATGAGAATCTCGTACTCCGATGCTGCAACAAATACCATTTCGTGAACTTCTACATGCGGGTTATTAATAGCTGAAAGCGAAACTGCACGACACTATATAGTATATACGCCGTAGTATAGTACTGTTTTTGTTACTGCCGTTGCTGCTGTTGCTATTGTTTTTTTTTCCCCGTCGTGTGTTCAATCCTGTGTTTTCACACCAAATAACAGTTTACAGTTTATTCCTGTTGTTCGTTTGCGCGCGGACATCATCACTTGTGGTCAGATTTTGTTAGTTTCGTGCGTAGAACGTGAACAAATCATGATCGAACAGTCCCCCTCACCTCACAAACATCTCATTACAGAAAGAAAAAAAAAAACGATGCCCGTTCTTTATTAACACATTTCGTACCGCGCACGAGTATCCCACTTTTTAAAATTCTGTTTCGGTTTTGGCCCTGCATGCAAAAAGCCCACGGTTAACGGTTCCTTGACTGTTCTTACTGCAGCAAACACGAGTATAATCAAAGTGCAACACTCCCACTAAAGCAAATTTAAATCCATGCAGACATAAATAAATTATGATTTTGTTTTAGTAAGGCCACGAGTGCACAACCCCAAACTTACGGGTAGGAATTGAGATAACCCTGCCAAACATTATCGTGGACTTATCTTTGTACCTGTCTCGTGATCGGTATCGTCACCCGACGCTGTCCAGCTCAACTCCACTGTCCGGTGTTGAGCGGACGTCTTCACTACGCGCAGGTCTGAGATGCGCACTGGCGCTTCTGTGTCGTCACTTCCGGTGTCGCGGCGGGTACGCGAATGTGACATGTTGGGGTGTAGAACAAAGTGGCCAGCTGGTGCTGTCCTTTCAACGAAGCGCATCAGCGAATCTGGCAAATATGGTAAAGGTTCATAAGAGGAAAACAGCTAAGGAATAAATGAAAGCGACATAAACGGGACAGAAACCACTTAACTTTCACAAAGGACGGCACGGGTCAACGTTTCGGCTTTCGCCTTCCTCAGGACACAAACAAATCACAAGCCGAAACGTTGACCCGTGCCGTCCTTTGTGAAAGTTAAGTGGTTTCTGTCCCGCTTTCATTTGCTTAACTTGTAACCACTTCACAGTCAATACCGTTTCCTTTTCTAGCTAAGGAATAGATTTGTTTTCAATATTTTTGACTTTTTACCGGCCATCAATAGCATCATGAAGGGACTGACAGCCAATGGTCTAGCAGTAGAAACAGTCCTCTTGTGAGTTTTCAGCGCTGGGGGAAAAAATGGAAAATATCAAATTACTTTAAATGAATAAATATCGAGACTGCCCTATCGCAAAAATCTTCAACGGTGAATGACGAATGAAGTTGAATTTGAAAAACAACTACAACCAAGCAAGCCAGAAAAAAAGGAATCCCTGTTACAGTGACTGAATGAGTACCTGTGTGACCCGTAGCGGAGAGTGTGACAGTGTAGACACCTGGCGCCGTGAATCTGGAGAAGTAACGAGAGTACACCCCGTCACCCTCCACTATGTCCGCTCCTACAACACACACACACACACACACACACACACACACACACACACACACACGCACACTCACACGCACACACACACACACAAACACACAGAGGGGGCTTTAAAGACTGGGGACATTGTAAGCAAACGGTCAGCACAGACGAAAATTTCTGACGGTATCTGGTCTTTATCCCTACGTTCAGGGTCGTGAGTTCAAATCCCGACTGGGGCCAAATATTTGTGCGTTGCCCCGTCTTTGGTATCACCCTTACGTGGTGGAAAAGGAAGAAGTTAAACTCCCAAACACTCACCAACCCACCCCAATGGTCACCCGTCTCTCCATCAGGTCCGTGAAGACATTCACCTCCCCCTAAAACATCGTCTGCCTAATAACCCCTGACTTTCTTTTTCATCAACCCCCTTCATCCGAGTCTTACTGTGCGAGGGGAGCCGGGAAAGTCGAGCGGTAACGCGTTGGACTTTCAATGCTCGGGTCGTGAGTTGGGACCACAGACCTAAAAAAAGATAGACCCTCTGCGGTGCTGGAAGTGTGACGCCGCCGCGCGCCATGTTGCGAGTACCTGGAAGTGCCAGACGCTATCAGCTGTTTACATAGCGCGCATAGCATTGGTCCGCTTTATCTTACGTCACATTTCTGATGACGTCTTTCTAAAGAACTTTGTATTTCGAACGAGGCGTCCTGTACACAGAGCCTCTGAGTTCTGGTATTCGCAAGATGGCCGCGATAGCGACACTCGCAAGCAGCGGTGGCGGTGTGCGGCGGTGGGTCTATCTTTTTTTAGGTCTGTGGTTGGGATCCCGGCTGGGGCCGAATATTTGTTCTTGCCTTTTTCTCTTTGGAACGTCTTTGATATCACCCATATGTGGTGGAAAAGGACGTAAAAACCATCAAACACCCAGCCCCATCCACCCTCACTGTGCGAGAATGTATATCGAAGTGACTCCGGCCTTTCAGTTTGGAAAGGCTTTGGTCGGCAAGTTCAACTTTCAACCCACCTGCTCCGTTGTCCATGAGGTCGATCTTCACCGACTGCCCATAAGGGAAGCGCACCGTGGCCGTGACCTTGAGGTCGGTCACAGGCTTTCGACCCTTGGTGACCTCGGCGAAGATGTTTATGGTGGTGGGCCAGGAGTTGCGCCTCAGCACCAAGGAGCCGGACAGACGGGCCGGTAGGACACTGGCGTTGGCCGGACTAGACAGGACTTGAAGTGACGTCACCTGGTACGTTCCAGGGTTGGTGACTTTGTAACGCCACCGTCCGATCTGCCGAAAAAAAATCTATGGCAGTCATTGGCATGTCTAACCTGTCTAATAAGCTTAGATAAGCAGATTTCTGTGTCTCTGCGTGGTGGGGGAGTCGGGGTGGCCGAATGGTAGAGCGCTGGACTTCTAATGCTCGGGTCGTGAGTTCGTATCCCGACTGGGGCCAAATATTTGTGCTGGCTTTTTCATCGTTGCCTCGTCTTTGATATCACCCGCATGTGGTGGAAAAGGACGTTAAACCCCCAAACTCCCACCCACCCACCCACCCACCCGTGTCTCTGCGTGGCTGGTACAACACAAGATGATAATTTGAAGCCTGCAAGATTCTAGTTACTTGGACTTCTCACAAGTACCAATGCTTGACGCACTGGTCGGGAGTCACATTTCGCGGATGTTTTAAGGATAACCGGGGTCTAGTCTTGCTCAGGTCTAGGAGCGGTAAAACCCCAAATGTGACCACCCGCATACGGAAACCTCCTGTCGAGGAAGGTCAGTACTGTCCGAATCAGCGACCCTTCGTGAACTAACACTGTGCGATATAGTTAAGCAGATCTTCCTGTCTAAACAGACACAACTGGTTCTTCAGCAAACCTCTGGCACCCAAGGACGGTAACAGTTCTAGTGTGCGTAAACTAGAGCTCTCACCTCTGCTAACTTCGGGATGAGAATCTTGACGACCTGTAGCCGCGTATCGACACTGTACTCTGGACACAGATGGCTGTACACGCGCCCCGAGGGCGACACGACCTGCACGTGCGGCAAGGAACGCGTGTAGGTCACGAGGAACGTCGTCCTGTTGCCCACGTCCTGGTCCACAGTCACCTCACCTTCCATGAACCGATCTTTGTCCAGACCTGAGGCCCGGCTCAACAGCTGGACAAAAGCAATCAGGTAGAGAGAGCAGGGGGAGTGGAAGTGTAGAGTGAATGAATGTGTGTACATGTACCAGCTGATGAATGTGATATTAAAAATGCAAGAATGTGATAATGTTTTATACAGTTTATACAGTAAGATTTCTTTATTTTAAGTAATTTTACTGGTCTAGTTTGTATTTTGTGTTGTTGTTGTTGTTTTTTTTATGCTTTTTATGTCATATATTTTAGTCTTATTTCTAAATGTTTGTTGCTTATGTGGGACAGAGAAGCAGTTTCCCTTTCGGGATTAATAAAGTATTCTGCATTCCTAATTAATACATGTATTTTGGATCTCATTTCTGTTACTAAACTGTACGCCTCTCAATTTTTTCGTATTTCGAATCTAATGGATGAAGTTCAGTTTCCTCTCTGTTCAAATGGCCAACGCCTTCACGTTCGGGCAAACACAAATTTTGGCCAACCACATATAAACGACCTCGCCTTGTTCTATAGTCACCTGGATTGGTGCTGTCGGAGTGCCGGTGTCAAAGAATCCCAGCAGGTCAAAGAAGGCGTCAGTAATGGCCGTGGACTCCGGATGGTTGTTGTCACAGTACACTCGACCACCTGTATGACGTGAGCAACACCCGGAGTAAGGACAGTATTCTATTAAAGGGGCTACTACTACTACTACTACTACTACTACTACTCCGATTTTTATGCTCAAAGATCTATTATCACACCACTCAGACACCTGGACAGTGACAGCGTCTGTAATGCTGGCACTGAGCCGGCAGAAACGCGCGCGATCACACTGAGTGCTCCAGTAGTGTAACAATGGTCGTAGAATTTGAATGTTCCATTGCTCGCACAAAGTGTAAACAACATTAATGTATCGCATTAAGAGCTGTACTGGCGTACTTCGAGTGTACAGGCGCATTTACGAGCGAAACTGTACCAAGATAAGATGACTCAGCAAAGATGGAATTAGCCAGTTTAATTGTCCTAACGCGCCATCGTGGAACTACCTCGGGCAGCCCTCGAGGAAACCTTGAGGAAAACGAAAAGGCCGCTTTGACAAACGGCTAACCAGAGTGTACTGAACATAGCCCGTACCAAGACCAGATACCGCAGAACACACAGTGCCGGGACAATGTGACAATTCACGTTTCGTCCAAGAGCACAAAATTTGAAGATGATGATTTTGAGTCAGAAATCTCAATTTGAAATGCCACAAAGTCCCGATATTATACACACCTGTGGCCTGTGCTAGGTGCAGGATGTCAGGATGTGGCGGACCCCCCAGCACCACGAAACTGACCACCACCCCGGCCCCGTGCAGCAAGGGCAGCGCTGACTTGAGGTCAGGTCCTGTCGTCTCCTGGCCGTCCGTCACCACCACCACGTGACCTCCGCCATGAGACAGGCTGGAGGACTTGACGGCGGTGTCCCTCGTCGGTATGTCTAGTGGTGGTTCAGCGTCTTGGAGAATCTGAGGCAAGACGATGCGGTCCTGTTTAACTGAACGGCTTTTCACACCTTGACTGTGGCAGTTTAACACTGCCGTCGCCGCGCAGTTTTTTTGCGGTGTGGCATGCCTGTGGCAGACGCTGTGCGTTTCGACTTCTGTTTGCTCAATGCCTGATAAAGCCCTGGCATGTCAATTCAGCTCAAGCAAGTCAGGGGGGCAATGATAGAAAATCCGGTACATGAACAAGAAAGTGACTTTACATAAAGCGATAGCATCCTGACAGCTTTCTCCATTATGTTTGACCTCTGACCTGTGTGGCGGCGTGGAGAGCCAACGTGATGTTAGTGACGTCATCAACAGTGTCCGGCAGGTTGTCAGCGACACTCTGTCTGTCTGCGGATGTATTCAACGCAACAGGTGCCCGCCGCGTCCTGCGCCGCGTGGCACTCAACGTAGTCAGGCCGATTTCGGTGGCAGGGAGGGCGCCATCTTTGACGAACGTTCCCGCGGCTTGTCTCGCGCGGGTAAGCTTGTTGTCGTCCTGCAACGTCACGATCACACCAAAGTCCTGGGGAAATCTATCAAGATTGCCAACTCACAGATCGACATTAATTGATGGTGTAGCCATGTGTAATCCTCACGATGCCTGAGAGCAGTGTAGAATAGGGAGAGCAGTGTAGAAGAGGGAGAGCAGTGTTGAAGAGGGAGTGGGTGGGGGTGGGTGTCTGGGTGTTTAACGTGCTTTTCCACCTCATACGGGTGATATCAAAGACGGGGCAACGATGAAAAAGCCAGCACAAATATTTGGCCCCAGCCGGGATGCGAACTCACGACCCGAGCATTAGAAGTCCAACGCTCTACCATTCGGCCACCCCGGATCCCCATAGAAGAGGGAGAGAAGTGTAGAGTAGGGAGAGCAGTGTAGAATAGGGAGAGCAGTGTAGAGTAGGGAGAGCAGTGTAGAAGAGGGAGAGCAGTTCAGAAGAGGGAGAGCAGTGCAGAATAGGGCGAGAAGAGTAGAATAGGGAGAGCAGTGTAGAGTAGGGAGAGCAGTGTAGAAGAGGGAGAGCAGTTCAGAAGAGGGAGAGCAGTGCAGAATAGGGCGAGAAGAGTAGAATAGGGAGAGCAGTGTAGAGTAGGGAGAACAGTGTAGAATAGGGAAAGCAGTGTAGAAGAGGGAGAGCAGTGTAGACGAGGGAGAGCAGTGCAGAAGAGGGGCACTCTGACCGCGAACAAAGACAAAGGGGAATTCGATCTCAGACTGGAAATACTGAACAAAACTTGTTGTTGCTGGTTTGTTTTGGGCTTTGCTTGTTTCTGGGTTGGTTTCTTATTGTTGTTAGTAGTATAAGTTGCGACCCCTCAACCCTCAGGGAGCCGGGAGCCGTTTGACCTTAACCTGAGGTCACGTCCTTAGCCTCAGGTCAAGGCCCTGAGGTCACGTCCTTAGCCTCAGGTCATAGCCCTAACCTGAGGTCACGTCCTCAGGTCACAGCCTTATAACTTCAGGTCATGCCCTTAACCTTATGACGTAAACTTTAGGAAACGACCCTATAAAATCAGGGCTTCACCTTATAACCTGATCATGAAGTGACAGCTGTCAGCGCCTCCCTATTTAGGTAGGGAGACCGGGAGCCATTTGACCTTAACCCGAGATCACGGCCATAGCCTCAAGTGATGTAATACAGGGAGATCATGAAGTGACAGCTGTCAGCGCCTCCCTATTTAGGTAGGGAGACCGGGAGCCATTTGACCTTAACCCGAGATCACGGCCATAGCCTCCAGTGAGGTAATACAGGGAGATCATGAAGTGACAGCTGTCAGCGCCTCCCATTTAGGATAGGGGTCCCACATGATGATGATATTTAACTGTTGGTTTTCATTTGTTTCTCTCAGTTACCCAGCAGACATGGATCCGCGATTTCAGCATCCGTTTACCTGTCTTATTGCAGGGCCTTCACAAAGCGGCAAAAGCTATTTTGTCAATCAGTGTTTAGATCGGTTGAAGGATATTATGGTCCCCGTGCCGGAGGAAATTATTTGGTGTTACGGTGTTTGGCAACCGTTATATGACAAGCTACAGCTGCGTGGCGTGCAATTTCAGGAGGGATTACCTGATATGTCGAAATTTACAGGTCACAAACGCTGTCTTCTTATTATTGATGATCTCATGCATGAAACCGATTCTCGCGTGACACAGCTGTTTACGAAAGGAAGTCATCACCTGAACATCTCCGTTATGTACATCGTGCAAAATGTATTTGGAAAAAACAAAGAACAGCGAACGATAAGCTTAAACAGTCATTATTTAGTCGTGTTTAAAAACCCGCGTGACGCGTCCCAAATAACAGCACTGGCAAAACAAATGTACCCTGGAAAAACTCAATATATGTTAGAAGCATATAAAGACGCTGTTTCAAAAAGTCACGGTTATTTGCTGATTGATCTCAGACAAGAAACACCAGAACATTTGCGCCTACGAACTGATATTTTTTCGCCTCAAGGTGTGACCGTTTATCTTCAAAAATGAGCGCGCGGCTAAAACGCAACGCGGCGTTATTGAAATTTTTATCGAAAGCTAAACCGCAAGTCGTGAAAGCTATTATCCGATCCGGGGACCGTGAACTGATTCAAACGTTGTGCGAGTGTTCATTCAATATTTTAAAAGGGCGTGTGCGTTTGACCCCGCGTCAGAAACAAAAACTTCGTGCGCATAAACAGACGCTTAGAACCTTGGCGACCAAGAAAACTTCTTTAAAGCGCCGAAAAGCACTTTTGCAGAAAGGTGGATTTCTCGGCGCTGTGTTAGGTCCAGTATTAGGTGTGCTAGGACAAGTTTTGCTCGGGCAATAACAAGAAAAATGGAGTACACGAAGAAAATGGTATTGGTCGACCCGGAATGGCTTAAACGACAAGAACAAAAACCACCACCACCACCACCCGTAACGGATATTTTAAATGGGAATATTGTCGGTTTGGACCAGGAGATAACGCAAGTTTTACAAGATGCAGCATTAGAACCGTTGGAAAAAGCGAGACGCTATGAACAGGCTTTGCACCGCTACAGACATTTTAGTAAAGAGTACCGTCAGAAACCGATCGGTAGAGTGGAAATCGCTTCAACCACCGCTGAAAGTGCTTCGGCAACACAGCCAGCACCGCCTTCGTCTAGTGCTGGCAGCTTAGAAGAAAAATTAGAAAACCGTGTCCTCGCCAGTGTTCCTAAAACGATGCATAAGAAAGCGCGGTTACTTTTAGAGCATCTTAAAGAGGATCCTGAATTGACCTGGGATGAAAGAGGTCAGTTGGTATACGAAGGCGTAACCATCGACGGGTCAAATATGTCTGATTTAGTCAATGATGTACTACGCGCTCGGAAAAAAGTGGAAACTCCGCAGGGGTGGAATGTATTTGCTCGTGCTTTGAAACGCGCCAACGTACCTCGTGAAATTGTAGGCAACCTGAAGCGCTGGGACTACTTACAACGGAACAGGCATGCGTCGTCTTTAAGGGATGCTGCAACACCCTCTACGCCTTCAGTTACAGCAGACCGATCGCGCCCTCGCGTTCGTCGTCGTCGTCGTCGACAGGAATCTCCTCTTATTCGCTCATCATCATCATCACCATCACCCCGACACTTTAAATCGCCGCGTATACATTGGGAGGCGTTATTTGACTAAAAAAAAAAAAAAATGTCTAAAGCGTTACGACAGCGGTACTATAATCCTAAACTCCCTGGCAGTTTTGGTGGTGTGCAAAGTTTAAAAAGAGCTGTACCTAAAGCGAAACTCGGAGACATACAACAGTGGTTGTCTCATCAAGATACGTATACATTACACAAACCTGTTAGACACCGATTTTCACGTCGCCGTATTATCGTAGGAGGAATCGATCACCAGTGGCAAGCCGACTTAATTGATGTGCAAAAATTGAAGAAGTATAATGACGGTTATACCTTCTTGCTAACCTGCATCGACGTGTTGAGCAAGTACGCGTGGGTCGTGCCTTTAAAGAACAAGACGGGTGCGTCGCTAACGAAAGCGTTTGAACACATCTTTGAGACGGCTGGACGGAAACCTTTAAAACTGCAAACAGACAAAGGAACAGAATTTATCAACCGTGTTTTTCAACAATTTTTGTCCAAGCACAAGGTGTATTTCTTTACCACAGAAAACGAAGACATAAAAGCCGCGGTTGTGGAAAGATTTAATCGCACGTTGAAAGAAAGACTCTGGCGATATTTTACCCACACAAATACTTTGCGCTACGTGGATGTTCTACCTCAGGTTGTCGACAGTTACAATCATTCGTATCACCGGAGTATTCGACGTGCACCCGTTGAAGTAACAGCTGAAACGAGCGAACAGGTGTGGCAGGCGTTATACGGACGAAAAGGAAAACAGTCGGTGACACAGCTAAACATTGGTGACCGCGTTCGCATTTCTAAAGCGCGTCGGTCGTTTAAGAAAGGGTATTTACCAGGCTGGACGCAAGAGCTGTTTACTTTAAGTCGCGTATTAAGTACACGACCTGTTACTTATAAAATCAAAGACGATCACGGCGAGGAATTGAAAGGGAGTTTTTATAAAGAAGAGTTACAAAAAGTTGGTGAAAAACAAGTCTATAGGATTGAACAAATTTTGAAATCGCGGCGAGGCCCTGGTGGAAGAAAAGAATATTTAATTCGCTGGCTCGGCTACCCGTCGTCATTTGACTCGTGGATCCCGGCCAAACACGTTCAATGACTGACATACAAGAGAATCAGGAAAAAGAAGAAGACACCGGAGCAAGAAGGTCGATACTCTGGCGTGTATGGGGGCGGAGAGTACCGCGTAGTGAAGTTGTTTTTATATGTCAGATGCTCATCATCTGCATGGTCATTATTGTTTCGTTAATAAATTTAACGCGAGGACATCCGTCGGAAAGTTTGTGGATTTCCTTGCTTAGCGCTTCTCTAGGATACGCCCTGCCCAGTCCGACTATAGAGCGTAAAAATGTTTTACGTGACGCTCCCTAGTAACAGCAGTTTAAACCACTATCCTGACAATAACGCGGCTCATTTTTATACAAAGCTCCCTCAGTCAGTTGATCTGAACGGAGAATGGGAAGTGGGTCTTGCGGAAATTAACGTTCCCGGTAGTTTTTATAACGTTAAAGGCGATACGTTTCAATTTAAAGTCATACAAGACGATGAACGCGCTGTGTTAAAGGTGGGGACGCTGCCTGATGGCCTGTACGCGAGTCCCGAACAGCTTGTCACAGCGTTAAACTTCCAAGTTGCTGCCATTACAGCTCAAAGCAATGTCCGATTTCATTTTAAAGACTCGACAAAGCGCGTGTACGTCGTTTTGTATAAGCACTGCCGGTTAGAGCTCGGGTCTGATTTACAAAAGTTGTTAGGGTTTAAAAGCAATACTTTGGTTGGTCCTGGAACCTATTTAGCTAACGGAATGCTTGATCTGTACACGCAATACCATTCTCTGTATGTTTATTGTGACATTGTGCAACAGCGAGTGGTCGGTGACGTCAACGTACCGCTCCTACGCACCGTCCCCTGTACAGATTTTTCTAAAAGCATCTTGTATGAGCGTTTTGATAAACCTCATTACGTACCTCTGTGTCGGAAACAATTCAACACGATAGAAATCCTTATAACCTCATACACGGGAGAACCCATTTCATTCGAACAAGGAAAGAGCATCGTCACACTTCATTTCCGCCCGAGGCGTTTAGAAGGAATTTAACAATGAAGTGTCCGTATACCTGTGACGCAAAAGCGTACCACGATTACTTTGCCCTACAGGCAGGCAATGGCGGTTTACCGGTATTTCGCGGTGGAGGCGCGATGATGCGCGGTCAGGGTCTAGGAAATATATTAGGCGGTGTGCTAAGATCCGCTGTTCCCTTACTAAAAAGCGCCGGGAAAAGTTTGTTAAAAACAGGCGCTAGGACCGGGATGCACATCGCTAGCGATGTCTTGTCGGGTCAAGACTTTAAATCAGCAGCCAAGCGGAGAACGCAACAGGCCGGTCGACGTATACTGAATCAAGCTGTAGGAGCCGCCGCCACCGCCGCCGCCGCACCACCCGGCGAGCCCAACACAAAACGTATAAAGCAAGAGTTTAGTCGTAAAAGGCGTCAAACGAGAAAAAGAGCTGCTCGAAGACACGTCACTGATATTTTTGACTAATTCACCATGTCGTTGCTGCACCCACAGAGTTGTGAATCTGTCGATTCCGGACTTGATCTGTTTTCCATGCCCCCGACCCAAACCTCGGTCGAACACGGTAGCCATGTGGAATTTCATCCTTTGGCCACACTGGCACCCGGAGCCCCCATCGAATTTTACGTATCAGGCGCTACGGATGAGTACATGGATTTGTCTAACACTTACTTACACGTGAAATGTAAAGTCACTCGCGCCAACGGTAACAATTTAGCAGCCGGCGCGGATGTCGCTCCGGTGAATAACATTTTGCACTCTTTGTTTTCACAAGTGGACGTTACATTTAATTCAACTCTCGTCACAAACTCGGAAAATACTTACCCGTATAAAGCCTATATTGAAAAAATGTTAAGTTTTGGAATTGAAGCGAAAGAGTCGCATCTGACTGCGGAGGGTTTTTACAAAGACACCGCTAACCATTTTGACGACACGCAAGGCGCTGATAATACCGGTTTAGTGTCGAGGCGAGCCTTAACGGCTGAAAGTCGAGAAATGGATTTAATGGGAAGACTTCACGTGGATATTTTTAAACAAGAGCGCTATCTTGTAAATGGTGTAGACGTCAAAATTAGACTCATTCCCGCCAAAAACAGTTTTGTCTTGATGGCCCACGACCCTGCCGCTGGGTTTAGAGTAATTATTACACAAGCTAGTCTGTTTGTTCGGAAAGTAAAACTGAACCCAGCCGTGACCGTAGGTCACGCGAAGGCGTTAGAAAAGCGCACAGCTAAATATCCTTTAAAACGAGCAGTCATTAAAACGCATGGATTGGCTCAAGGCAGTCTGTCTGTGGTTTTAGATAATCTCTTTTTATCACAACTCCCCAACAGAGTCGTGGTCGGGCTAGTGCAAAGCGCCGCCTCTAATGGTGCGTACAACAGTAATCCTTTTAATTTTCAACCTCATGGACTGACATTTTTGTCACTGTATTTGGACGGTAAGCAGATTCCGGCCAAACCTTTGACGCCTGATTTTGAACACGGTCAGTACGTGCGCAGTTATTTCAATTTGGCCGCAGGCACAGGACTCGTCAACAGCCAGCACGGACACGGTATTAAATACCAAGAGTTTCCACATGGCTACTGTCTGTTTGTGTTTGATTTGAGTCCCAGTCTTTTGGATGGCAATCAAGTGGAGTTGATAAAAACCGGTAGTCTGCGTTTAGAAATCAAATTTGCTAACCCGATCCCCAACGCTTTGCAAGCTATCATTTACGGAGAACTGGATTCGTTACTGGAAATTGACCGCAGTCGCCAAATTATTACTGACTTTTCATCATGAACAACCGACAACTGACACGCGTGCTGGCCCACCATCGAACTGCCAGACACGTTTTTCGCGGTGTTTTTCCCCGCGACAGACTTCCCCGACGTCTATTACCAAAACATCACCATCATGCTTTTGTAGTAAATACAGCCCCTGCTGGTCATGTAGGAGAGCATTGGGTCGCGATTTGGTTCGATGCTCGTACTTGTACAGCAGAATATTTTGATAGCTATGGTCTGCCCCCTCGCCATCGTGACATTAAAGAGTTTCTTGTAAGAAATTGTCGCTACTACAGATATAATGATCGGGTCCTGCAAGATGCGTTAAGCTCTACTTGTGGGCTTTACGTCCTGTATTATCAGATACGCAAAAGTCACGGCGATACCATGTCGAAGGCCCTGTCTATTTTTAGGGCTTACTCACCAACAGCCAATGATCGTAAAGTGACTCAGCTTTTTAGACGCGCGTTCGCCTAGGAAAAAGGTTACCTATAAAAACTCGAGGTACCTGCGTGCACTGGTGTTATTCATTTTAACCGGCTTACACCACGCGACCTGGGCCGCGGTACCTTCTACCGAAGAAGAAGAAGAAGAAGAAGAAAATGACATCATCGCAGAGTGGCGTTTTGACTTCAAACGGCACGTTGTTTCCTCTGGGGCGAAATATCTACGCCAGCGTGAAAACTTGGCGAGGTACTGTCAAGATTTACATTCGCCATTATTCTGCTCGATCTGATGTCAAAGGAGGCAAAGTAGTTCCTACGCGACGTGGCGTCAGTTTGGATCTGGCTGAATTTCAGCGCTTGGGAAAAGTCAAATCAAGACTTGTCGCTGAGTATAACAAACAGACCAGTGAACTGAAACAACAACAACAACAGCAGCCATCGCCGCCGCCGCTACCGCCAGCTACCGCGACCCCAGAAAAACCTAAGTACCCGATTCAACGAATGGTGGACGATCAGTATATTGACAATTTGATTCAACACTGTTTTGAGCAGAATTCGAGTGACACACACCTGAATGCTACAGATTTGCCAGACGTTCAACCGCCTCAATCTCAACTCTACTGGGGCAACGATTTCGCAAGTTCATTGTGAACAAACACTTTTTTTTTCTGACATTGGTCCTTAGAACTTGTTGTATGCATTGATCTTTTTTTGTTTTTGTGCCGTTCCTCGACTGAATAAAATTTGTTTGTGTGTGTATGCTATATTGTTGTTCTTGTTCTGTGTGTGTGTGTGTTGAGTTTGCGTAAACAAAATTATATTACAACACATACAGACCTTTAGTTGCCTTTCCAACATTATGGAGCCGCAAAATGCCTTTCATCATCATCAAGAAAGTTACCGGGAAAAGACACAAGCTTTTAGACGAGCTGCTATCAAGCAAGCAAAAAAAAAAAAAAAAAAAAAAAGGAGCAGGGACATGGGGACAACCACCACCACCGCCACCATTACCGTATCTTTTTGTCAAACTGTCCACATTCACAATTACTCGTACAGCGATACACCTCCCCCGTATCTTCGACAAATAATCACACCCACATATCTTTGACAGGTGCCCATCTTATGTATCGTTTAGGTGTCATAAGAGCGGCAGATGCGCGTGTGACCGTGGCTGTTGTCGCGCGAAATGACCCTCGTGTTATGCAACACAATAGAGTTCCAAACTGCAAATGACCGCTAGTCGTACAGTAATAATCTTTGCCAGCTATCATGGTTACGGTACACACCCCTCATGATTGCATGGTACAATTAAACGACAGCTGTTGTCCACTATTTTTAGTAAGCGCAAGGAAAGGTTTATAAGTGCAGTGCCGATAGTGTACTTTTAACCATTTGGCCCTCTCGCTTCTCTTCAGCAGCAGCACACATTTCAGTCTCTCTCGACCACCCTTTGACGATGGCTTCATCTTCTGCTTCGCTTCAGTCGTCTGTTTCCCATGTGGAATACGAGGGAAGGAAATTATTTCATATCGGTGACCAATTTATGGTTTCCGTGCAGACATTCAAAGGAAGGACGTATATAAATGTCCGTAAATTCAACTACAACGTTAAAAAGGACACTATTTACCCCACCAAGGAGGGATTTTCGCTGAGTTCTATGGATCAGCTGGAGGCGTTTTTGACGCTGTCGTCGCAAAACATTGAGCGACTGAGCAGATTAAAAAATACTCTTAAAGAAGAGTTTGACAAGGTCGCTGGGAGTGACGACGTCGGCGATGGGGAGGTGGAGGAGGACGACAAAAAGGAAAAACTAATCGCTTCAAAAAAGAGGCGATTTTTCTCGGACTGATATGTTTTGGTTTTTTTTTGTTTTTGTTTTTTTTTTGGTTACTGTCTGTAGTTTTCCTTGTATTGTAGTTGAGTCTTTAGTTGTCTGCTTGTTAGTATTCAGCACATTTTAGATGTAAAGTATTTAACCACTACATGTACCTTTTTTTTTTTTTTTTGGTTACTGTCCATATTTCTTTTTGTATTGTACCTACATGTGTAGTAGTCTGCTTTTAGTAGTCAGCGCATTTTATATCTGGTTTCTTTTTTTGTCAAAAAAAAATTCAGAAAAAAAAATTCAAAAAAAAAAGAAGAAAAAAAAAAAGAGGGGATCGAATTAGCTTCACCTCCACGTGGTGATCCCTGGACAAGGCTTATTGTCAAGTATGACGACGATTTATAGCTCGTTGTTATACTTCTCTCAGCCTTGACGAAGAAAGCTAAAATTAAAGGAAAAAAAATAAATAAGAACCCACACACACATTTTCCCTTCCCTTTTTCCTAACTCTTCACTTCTCAATACGTTTCTTTAAGAGAGAAAAGAAAATACATATAAAAATAATCGCAACACAGACAAGCTTTCATTTACCTTTCAAGTATTCGACCCAGCAACATTATGGACACGCATCATAAAGGCATCATACAAAAATCGTGGCGTTTACTGGTGGCACATATACGCGACCCGGCTACATTGGTAGATGATTTGGTGCAACGACGGGTTTTAACACGCCCAATGGCGAGTCGTATCCTGCAAAGTACGACTGTTAAAGAAGACCAAACCAGAACCTTGTTAGATATACTGATGAGACGAGGGTTAAACGCCTTTCATCATTTTCAAGAAAGTTTACTTGCTGCGGGAGAAACGCAGGCTTTAGACGGGATGTTATCAGTCATGGCTGCTGAAACTAGGAGCACAGACAGAACACCACCGCCACCGCCAGCACTACCACCACCTGCGTACGACGAACTGTTTCCAAAATGTGTAAATTTTGGAACAAGCTGTGACGCGTATCTTTTAACGCCTACTCATAAACCGTACTGCACCCGGTGTTTTGAACGCATAGCCCAGAGACAAAGTCGCGATACGTATGAACACGGACGCTTAGAAACAAGTGTATTTCGCCATTTGTTTAAAAAAAAGAAAAAATAAGATCTGTGTTGTGTCATGTTTATGTGCAGGTGGGTCGCAAGTCAGAAATTGTTTATTTTAATGACCTGTTTAAAGTACCCTGAGCCAATCTATTTCATTACGGGAACCGCGTGTACTTTTTCGTTTAAATAAAACGTCACATAATACAGTGGTCCTCTCGTTATTGTATTTGCGTGTAAATGCGCGTTGTATCGGTGTTTGGCCATCGTGCCTTTGCCGTGTTGTGTATGTGGCGGAGCATATTCATACAATTCGTTAGCTTGGTCAATTACATTCATACTATCAGTCGCCTTAGATATCACAGCTATGACATGTCCTACAGTAATATTCTTTTATCTTTGACAGCTATCATGGTTACGACATGCACCCCTTCGGCCCGCATGGTACAAGAGCTATCATACGCAGTAATATTACACATACCGGGCTGATTGGTACTTACGCATACGATAGGGAGTCACTACGCACGCTATCTGGTAGATCATTGGGCAGTGTCTATTAGCCACGCCCACACCACGACTGTTGGCGTTAGCAGTTACAGATTGCAGCTGTAGTTTTACCGGCTGACCACGACCACGCATCATATAATTATATCTGAGGCGTCTTGCTATCCGAGTAGTCGGGTTGACCGCTTGACTGGCTTCTGTACCTTACACTACCCTGGTACTACACTTGTGTGAACACTTGTTTCTAACAGTCCTGTGTTGATCATGGCGACAACAAAAACAGACATGGCGATATCCAAACAGGTAAGGTTTTGTCTTATATGTATTATGTAAAAAAAAAAAAAAAAAAAAAGCAGTACTTCTTCGGAAGAAAAACTATACGAAACAACATTTTTTTTTTGTCCGCCAGAATCATACGTGCTCCGAATGTGGAAAATTGTTTTCCCACCGGAGAAACCTGACACGCCATGTCGATGGGGCGCATCGTAACATACGACCCTTCAACTGTGAGCAGTGTGGCCAAATCTTTAAGCGCCAGCAACACCTGGCTTACCATGTAAAAATGCATCAGCGCCACGTCGATGCCCAGGCTGATTGCAGTCACAAGCGAAAAGCTTCATCCACCTCCCACGTTCCCTTGAAAAAAAGACTCAGTACAGCTGAAAGAGAAAAACGGCTCTTAGATGATTTACCCGCGAAAAAGAAAAAAGTCTATGAAAAACATTTCGAGTCGATACGAACGCACGAGCGGCTCGGTAAAACCCAGTCGGTATACACCTATTTTTGGGATCCCAGGTCGGATTTGCCAAACTGGGAAAAAGAAAATCTTATGGAAATGTTTAATCATCAAAAGAAACGTTTCAAAATTAATTTTTCTCATTCTTTTCTTTTGGAACATAAAGAGACAGGAGATCTCTCTTTCTTTCACGCGTCTACCAACAACCACAGTGCTTTAGAGCGACCCCGTTTGATCCAATCCAAACAAGATTTTCTGTCTTTTTTAGACGACATTCAGGACCACGATATTTTAAGTCAAGTTCAGAAAGAACGACCTGATTCCAAATATTCTGTCAACGCTATCATGTCAACTTCCTTCTACATCAATCCTCTCTCTGACTTTCCCATCGGGTGAGTCCTCACGACTCAGGAAAGTGGAGGCGGAACCAACATGGGTTTCAAAACCGATGGAAAACCGATCTTCACTTACACACAAAAACGCAAATCTCTTTCGTTCTTCTACATCAAACGGGTGGTTGCCTCTGATGGCATTTCAACGTTCCCCACTTCCGTTTAGCTTATTGTGATAAAAAAAAAAGCCGTTTTTCTTCTTTTGTGTACTGAAAAAAAATTTTTTTTTTGGCCAGTTGAAATAGCCCACCTCCTCGCGGTACTGGCTGGATGGTTCTTCGTTTCATGCCAAAAAGTCATGATCCTAAGAGTCAACTAACGGGCATTTTCTTCTTCTTTAAAACACAGTGCTTAATAAAATGTGTTTCTATGTTTGCAGAAGGACCGGGTTGCTCCATCCACGTGTGCAATGTGTGTGTGGTTGACCAGTGTTGATACCTGGCAATCTGCAGGCTTGCAAACGTGAAAAAAAGTGCTTCCTCGTTCCTGTTAATACATGCTGGAATAAGGTAGAAAGACACCAACTGTTGTCGGTTTGGCTTATCTCTGACAATGTTGTAGCCATGGTCTAAATGGAGAAGCGCTGACCGCCGTCACTTCCGGAGCTCCCTGTTTCCCCATTTATCTTGTATTACTTCACTGCTCCCAGCTCCCTACCTCAATTGGAAGGGGCTGACAGCTGTCACTTCATGATCTCCCTGTATTACCTCATTGGAGGCTATGGCCGTGATCTCGGGTTAAGGTCAAATGGCTCCCGGTCTCCCTACCTAAATAGGGAGGCGCTGACAGCTGTCACTTCATGATCTCCCTGTATTACCTCACTGGAGGCTATGGCCGTGATCTCGGGTTAAGGTCAAATGGCTCCCGGTCTCCCTACCTAAATAGGGAGGCGCTGACAGCTGCTACTTTGTGATCTCTCTGTATTACCTCACTGGAGGCTATGGCCGTGATCTCAGGTTAAGGTCAAATGGCCCCCGGTCTCCCTACCTAAATAGGGAGGCGCTGACAGCTGCTACTTTGTGATCTCCCTGTATTACCTCACTGGAGGCTATGGCCGTGATCTCGGGTTAAGGTCAAATGGCCCCCGGTCAACCTACCTAAATGGGAGGCGCTGACAGCTGTCACTTCAGGAGCTCCATGTTTCCCCCATTTATCTTGTATTACTTCACTGGAGCACCCTAACAGTTCAGGTTATAAGGTGAAGCCCTGATTTTATAGGGTCGTGTCCTAAAGTTTACGTCATAAGGTTAAGGGCATGACCTGAAGTTATAAGGCTGTGACCTGAGGACGTGACCTCAGGTTAGGGCTATGACCTGAGGCTAAGGACGTGACCTCAGGTTAGGGCCGTGACCTGAGGCTAAGGACGTGACCTCAGGTTAAGGTCAAACGGCTCCCGGCTCCCTGAGGGTTGAGGGGTCGCAACTTATACTACTGTTGTTGTTGTTGTTGTTGTTGATTTGTTTTGTTGTTCTTGTTCTTGTCATTGTTGTTGTTCTTGTTTTTGGATTTTGGTTTTTGCAGTGTTGGTGGGCAACGATGAAGGTCGAGCGAGATCTGGCCTCCCTCACTCAAGGAAGACCAACGTTTCGCTTTTTTGTTAACTTGTTGATTGCTTGTTGCTGTTGATGGTACTGTTGTCGTTGTTGCTGGTGTTGTCGTTGCTGTTTATTTGGTTTTTGTTCCGTAATTCTCCCACCTGCATACTGGCTGACGTGTCAAGAGCCAGTATCAAGCGGCGTGAACGTGGCGCCTTGACCAGATTGAAGACAGGCTGCGTGGCCACTCCGTCCCGGGGCGGGTTCTTGCCCGACTGGAAGTCTTCCGACTCCGAGATGACGGCCCACGTGCTGCGGTGACCGCACAGTCGGTTGTGACGACTCGGAGCGTCATAGTTGTGCACTGTGGCGTCGTCAGCCTCGTTGTCGTCACAGAAACTGGCGATCTGGACGCAAAAAGAACACAAACTTGTACATATAGTTCAAGGATCCAGGCAAATCGTTCCAGGGGAAATTTATGGATGCAAGCTATGTTAAGTCACCTTCAGACCTTCTTGACCCTCTCTCTCTCTCTCTCTCTCTCTCTCTCGGGAAGGCGGGATAGGCGAATCTTAGAGCGTTGGACTCCCTATGTTCGGGTCGTGAGTTCGAATCCCGGATGGGGCCAAACATTTGTGCTGGCCTTTGTGGTGGAAAAGGACGTTAAACTCCCAAATACCCAATCCACCCTCTCTCTCTCTCTCTCTCTCTCTCTCTCCAAGCTCAAAAAGTACATGCTGCGTCATCAGTTGCACTGCAAAACACGTCTGTTGCCCACCTGAGAGCATTAGACGACTCCACTTTTGTCAATCAAGAGGGGAGAGCCCCCTGAATTCGGCCAATCGCGTGATGCGGCATAATGAGCACAACGCATGGCGTGGTCTGACAAACTGTCTTGGCAGACACTACAAAGAAGGAAGCACATGTAGTTCGATATGACTGAAACGTGGAAAGAAAACAGTACGTGGGTCCACTGGCGTCGTTTGAGGAATGACCAGTACGTCAGTCTCTTTCGTCTAGAAATCACCCGTTTGCCGTAAAAAAAAAAATGCGTCATGGACGTACTGAGTTTTGCCAATACACGGCAGAGTAAAGGGGCGGGGCTTCGACCTTGACCTCGGTGCTTGCCGAGTGGAGTCGTCTATTGCCATCCTCTACTTATCCAGGGCCCATATGTAAAAGTCGAGGTTAGGACTTTTAGCCCCGGGCTAGATTCGCCTATCCCGCCTTCCCGAGAGAGAGAGAGAGAACTAAACTAGCTCTAGGGTTAAATTTTCTGTTGTTTTTTGTTTTAAACCAAGAAGCGGAGCCCATTCCAGCAAGGTGCCTAAGCCGATATAGAAGGATTTTTTCTTCCTTTCTTCGCTTCCTTTTTTTTAAATTTAATATTGCTTTTGGGTTTCTTTTGTCCTAGTCTGGGTTAGGCCCGCAGCCGTGGGTTAAATTAACCTCGACTTTTACAATACGGGCCCTGGTGAGTCAGATATTCATCTGTATTTCGATCCGTAACCGCACGGTTAACCAAACTTTCTCTCTTACACGTAGCACCGACTGACCGGCGGAATAAGGACGTGATCCATGATGGAAGCCTTCAGGCCGGTAGTCTTCGGCCCCCCTGGGTAAGGATGGAACTCGCAACCGTCCGGGTACACCCCCGTTACGGCGTCGACATCGTGGCAGTAGTCCGGCCTGCCTGTGTCAGGATTGATCTTGTAGATGATGCCTTCGATCTTCTCCGTGCATCGCACGCCCTCCACGACGCCGGTCTTGGGGGAGAAGTAGAACTGGGGTTCTCCCTGCAAGCCGTACTCGTCGAACACGCCCCACCGGAAGCTGGCCCATTCGTGAACGAGCACGCGTTCTGTAGGGGAAAAGCAGGAAACGGTTGTGTGTGCAAGATAGTGCCCTTTTTTATGCCAGCACAAAGCGATACTGAGCTTTGTTGTTTGGTTGTGGTTGGTTGATTGGTTGGCTGGTTGGTTGGTCGGAGTTTCTTTTCTCCTGTTGTTGTTCTTGATTGGGTTTTGTGGGTTTGGGTTTTGTTGTTGTTGTTGTTGTTGGTGGTGGTGGTGGTGGTGGTGGTGGTGTGTGTGTGTGTGTGTGTGTGTGTGTGTGTGTGTGTGTGTGTGTGTGTGTGTGTGTGTGTGTTGTTCGTGGGTTTTTGTTTGGCTGCTTGGTTGTTGGTTACTTTTTTTTCCTTGGTTGTTTTTGCAGTTGTTTTTTTGCTGTTATGGGGCGTTTTGTTTGTTTTGTTTTTGTTGTTTGGGGTTGTTTTTTTTGTTGTTGTTGTTGTTGTTTTGGCTTTTTTGGTTGGTTGGTTTTGGGGGCGCCTTTTTGTCTTTTTTATATTTATTTATTTATTTATTTTTATTTATTTTTTTTTTGGGGGGGGGGGGGTGAGGGGCAGTAGATAGGCAGAAGTATCGATCGCAATTTACCCCCTTTTCACGTGGAGTTGTTTTCATTTGGGCCTGACATTGCCGTGGGCACCGGAAGAGCAGGCAGGAACTGACCGAAAAGCACTCGTCAGTTCTGCACCATCCGTGACGCGGTTGGCGCTAAATAAAAGCTCGTTATTTCGATATTACTCATAAGTAGTAGAAGTAATAGTACAACTAGCATCGGTTCTTTTGTACCTGGAGGTCCAAGCGAGCGTGCCAAGGCGCTGTTTGTGATGACGTCAGTCGTAAGTGAAACCCGAACGCCCGGATGTCCGCAGCCTGCGTACGACTTCGTGCCGGCCGCGTCGCGAGGAAAGGTAGGTAACTCGAGAAGCTCGTCAGGGGGCGCTGCAGTCTGTGAAGTCAAAGATGGCGGCGGTGGCGGCGGCATCGCTGGGTCGTCTGGAGCGTCTGCCGCCACTGGGATGGAGAAGACGAAGTCAGCATTGCCGAACACATGTGACGTGGCTAATGCGAGGTTGACGCTCCAACTGTTGGGCACAAGAATGGTGACGTCACGGAAAACTGCTCGCTTTTGGGTGGCCTCGTACAGATAGGCAGAAGCCTTGGTGAAGACATCCTATGCAAGAAAATGAAATCAAGCAACCAGCGGGAGAAATGCATTTCCAGTTAATCTACGTGCATGAGACATGCAAGGTTTTCCGATCTTTTACACTGAAAATTTGACTTCATAAGGTATGTGTCAGGGATACTGAGATGGGTGCACGTTTTAGATACTGATATGTTATCGTTTTTGTCCAACGTGAAAGTGATATCATCAAAGGCGGGAGAAAACACGAAAAAGCCTTTTCAATTGCAGAGCCTGTCGAATTCGAACCCCAGACCTTCAGTTTTCAAGTCTGACGTTGAGCCACCCGACTCCTCGAATGTGTCAAGGATTAATTTCTGAAGTTTGATTTTTTTTTTACCGTTTCACTGCCGCACATCAATTTGTTTTAGTCAGGGCCTGGCAGCATCCTTTTAAACTCAGTACGTGGCGTACACGGTTTGTCACATCGAAAAGGCTTTCTACACTCACTGGATGGATTTTAACGAGAAGGAAGCGTTGGGTTGCTGTAGGATTCATAAACAGTTCGACAGTGGTAGCCAGAATTTCGCAATAGTGCGAAAACGGCAATAAAAGAGCTAAAATCAAAGCGTTCGATACGGCATGTGCTGTGCTCTCGCCTGTATTTTCTGCAGGAGGTTAGCGTCTTCAGGTACGTCAGGGCTGATGGCCACCAGAATGTTGTGGTACTCGTTGTTGGTCAGCGTCACGGAGCTCGGCCTGGATATAGCATCAACACCGGTGGAACACACCAACAACAAACACGCAAACGCTACGCTCACAGCTACACCGGACGCCATGTTGCGGTGACCACAGTTGCCCTCGTCTAGGTCTCGTCTCGTTTTGTCAGTCGCGTCTCATATACACGGTACATGTGTTATCTCAGTCCGCTGTGATAGAGACATGCTGAATGTGGTTTGTGAGGCAGGGTGCGACAAAGGTTTACATGTTACGCGCACTTACATTTTCCGTTCGGCTTCTGTCCGGTCCTTGCCTCAGTGACATGCACTTGATGCTCCCTTGACTATTATGGGATACATGATAAGCGTTCTGTCTGGGTGAAGATTGTATTGTTGCTGTGGGCCCAACCGAAATGTAAGCTATGTTTACTGATACGGATTTTATGGCCGGATTTTCGTCAAGTTTACTTTGCTTGTACCGCCTCTCCGGCGTTTCTCTGTAGCCAAACCACGATACGAAAACAAGAGAACGCACTGTTTGACACCGACCTCAAGAGAGGAACTTGTGGTCAGTTTGCCTCGCCTAGGTGCGTGTCATTAAGTGTAAAATATGTGTCTGCCAAGGTATGATTTCCTTTACACTGACTGACTGAATAAGCAGTGACTGTCTGTGTGAGCGCGATAAAACCTTACTGCATGTGATTTTGACTCGATTTGGAAAGGAAAACTCCATCCAAAGTTCCTGCCCACCAGGGATTAGAACCGGGTGGCTCAGGATTCAAAGTCCGATGCCTTAACCACTGGACCAAATTCCCTTGCCCCTTACTGGTACGTGTATACATGCCATTTCAATAACTAGAGAATTTCGATCTACTTCCGGGGGGAGGGGGGGGGGGGCGTATCGCCATTTTTACATCGTCACTCATTTTCCCTGCATGATGATGATGATGATGTCTTGTAACGCGCTGAAAAAATCCAAGCACAGCATGCTCGTAGTGCGGGGGGGAGGGGGCGTGGCAGGCCGGAATAGGTTTTAACAAAAACAGGGGAAAGGGGGGGGAGAGGGGGGGCGGAGTGTGCATGCATGGTGTGTGCTTGATTACATTCTACGGCCCCTCATGGACGACAGTATGGATCTTTAACTCTTACACTTGTGTACGAAGGAAAACTATGGCAAGTGGATTTTAACCCTAATAAAGACACACAACTTTAACAACAACCAAATCCTTTCCCACCAGCGGATCCGAACCATGTGTCTCAGGCTCCGCGGGCGGTCGCCTTTACCACTTGGGGTCCAAATCCCCCCCTCATGTAATACATATTTATCATAACCAGCAACTGCACATCATCCCCACCAGCATATCCCGTAGAGGTCAACGTTCCCCCAGAGAGGAACACAAGTTCCCTTGAAAGACAGAGCTGGAAATTATGAGACGAAGTGAACTGGAGGGGAGGGGGGGAGGAGGTTGGGGGGGGGGGGTCAGTGACTGGCACAAAAAGGGCCCAAGTCCCCCATCCATCAGCTGCTAACTGGCGGCTCCAGGCGGGATAAGAGGGGGCATGTGATTGACGCTAATCGGGA
>JACVVK020000004.1:2237500-2480000 GCA_018292915.2 Batillaria attramentaria
TTAACCTCGAGTTTTACATACGGGTCCTGGTTGATAAACGGTCACTTTCTCAGTTTCACTGACACGGACATACCCGCGACGTCGGGCCGTTGGAACTTAACACTCCTACTGAAATTTGAAAATGAAATGCTCGGTGTTGCTGTTTGGAAACACTCTGTCCTGGCGGTGTTACTTTTTTTTTTGAAGCGGAGTAGCACCGGAAACACTTACGTCCATTTTGAATACACACCGCGTGTTACCCCCCCCCCTCTCTCTCTCTCTCCCTCTCTCTCTCCCCCTCTCTCTCTCTCTCTCTCTCTAACGGGAGCTGGGTAGTGTGGCAGGGGAGATGAAGAAGATGAAATGGAATCAAGAGTGGTGTTCCGTGTTGAATTTCTGGACTTTTTAGCTTTCCGTAATTGAGTGTCCCATGTTTGGAAACTCCTGCACGACTGATTTGCCTGCAACTGTTGAGTGCGTGAAGTCTCCTTGGGACTGTGACAAAGCTGAATTACATGCTGAACTTATTCTGTTTGGCTGGAAAGAAAGGGGTTACTGTTGATAAAATATTCAGTCTCTTGCTGTTGATGGGTACATTTTTATATTTACTGTTGCAGATGCTTTGATGCTTGAATGTGAACAGTTTTTTAAAACAGAGTTCAAGACTCGATATTTTATCGAATAATATATGTTCTACGTAAACGGTGATGCAGCGTTGTTGTGGCAATATTAGCAACTTTATAAACGCTTTGTTTTAGACTAGTGAATTGCCTGCTATGGTCTGTCTTGTCCCGTATAGTTCAAGCATGGGTGTGTTATAACTGCTATCGTCAACCGGTCTGTCATACGTTTTACACCATGTGTAAACTGCACCCTCACTGTACACTATCAATGAAATTGTTTGTCGTCTATGTTTGTCTGTGTAAAAATGCCCCCCCCCCCCTCCCTCAATGAAAAGGCTCCTTGGGGGTTAAAGTGTTTTAGTCCGGGAGTTGTTTGCATTATTAGAGAATTTCAATAAGGATTTGTTTGGGTTGTTTGTTTGTTTGTTTGTTGGTTGGTTGGTTGGTTGGTTGGTTGGTTGGTTGGTTGGTTGGGGATTTTGTTTGTTTTGTTTGCTTTGGTTTGGTTTGGTTTTTGTCGTTTGTTTGTTTTGGGGTTTTGGGGTGGTTGTTGTTGTTTTTTTGGGTTTTTTAAGGGTCTTGCTTTTCGGTTGTTTGTGCACGGTATTTCTCTGGAAGTATTTCGCTAGTGCTCTGACCGACTCCCGTAAGGTGTCACTGGTGTGCTGCTGTTTTCAATAGAATCTGTCCAATCTCCTCGAATGCCTTCAACGTACAGGGGTACAAAAAAACACTGCGTGTTGTCCTATGTTACTACACAACAGTGGCCATACAGATATCTGACACTGTACATCTACTGAGTGCTACTGTGTGAAATTTCGTGCTAGATCCGGTTGTATTTTCTGTGTCCTTGCGTTAGATCTGCTCCATTGACTTAGCTGGGCCCGTAGGATAAATGATAATCCACTGGAGCGTGAAAGGTGGGTCTAAAGTGTGGAGGACACGGATGTTCTGACTGGCGTCACGGTTCGATGCGCCATCAGTCATTTGGACAATGACTGACAGCAGTCAACAATGAAACAGACATGCTGGCAAGTGGTGTGTGTACATTGTATACACACACACACACACACACAGACAAACACCACGCAAAGCTGCTGTTCAACTTTAAATGAAGTTCGAACGATTAGGCTAATAAACAAACGCACGAATGCGGACAGAGTCATTCATACAATCAACCACATATCTGCGACAGAAAAACGGGAGTGGTTGGGTGCAGAAAGCAAAACTCACCGGTAAAACAAAAACGTCAAGAACATCTGTTTAAAAAATAGAACAAAACTAAGCGACAAGAAGAAAACAACAGCAGCAACAACAACAACAACATACACACACACACACACACACACACACACACACACACACACACACACACACACACACACACCTTGCACGCGCACACACAAATACACCCCTTCGACGCCCGCCCGCACGCACACGCGCACACACACACACACACACACACACACACACACACACACACACACACACACACACACACACATGTTAACGGTGCGTTACGTTTTTCTTTCCCTCAATCTATAGGGGGGGGGGGGGGGGGGGGGGGAAACAACAGTCAGTTCGGTGTGTTTGGATTAATGGACAAATCACCGACATTCCCTTCTGATCTGTAGAACTGGAAACTGCCGAAAGTCCGGTCACTACCTTTCTTCCACGAGACATGTACACAAAGAAAGCGGTCATGGAGTTGACACAGTGAAATTCACAAAGCAACCCCAGGGGTATATAGGCTGTTATATCGGCAGTTATTTAGCCGCGTCACTGGACTGTGACCGACCTGTTTCGACGCGACCGTCCTCCCGGATCTGACTGCCACACAAGTCACCCCTCTAGCTTGGGTCCTGGTCCTGTTAGTGTTATCAGTCTGTCTGTTGTTGTTGTTGATTGTTTTGATCTACTTCCTCCCAGGCTCGGCTTTCGAGACTCGGAGACACTGACTGTACACGGTGAGGTTGTAGTCAAAATTTACCCCGAGTGTTTCCCGTGCTGCTCCGCTTCAAAAGAAACACGGCCAGGACAGAGTGTTTCCGAAACTGTGTAACACCAAGTGTTTCCATTTTGAAATTGAATTTTGAGTAGCACCGAGTGTTTCCAACGGACTTCAGGTTTGTCGGCGTGAAACTGAGAAAGCGACTGTTTATCAACCATACAACGACTTTGACTAACGCGTTACTTCGATCAAAAATGTGTGCATGCTTATACTGATTCTACTTCTCCATGCTTATACTGATTCTACTTCTCCATGCTTATACTGATTCTACTTCTCCATGCTTATACTGATTCTACTTCTCCATGCTTATACTGATTCTACTTCTCCATGCTTATACTGATTCTACTTCTCCATGCTTATACTGATTCTACTTCTCCATGCTTGTACTGATTCTACTTCTCCATGCTTGTACTGATTCTACTTCTCCATGCTTATACTGATTCTACTTCTCCATGCTTGTACTGATTCTACTTCTCCATGCTTATACTGATTCTACTTCTCCATGCTTGTACTGATTCTACTTCTCCATGCATATACTGATTCTACTTCTCCATGCTTGTACTGATTCTACTTCTCCATGCTTGTACTGATTCTACTTCTCCATGCTTGTACTGATTCTACTTCTCCATGCATATACTGATTCTACTTCTCCATGCATATACTGATTCTACTTCTCCATGCATATACTGATTCTACTTCTCCATGCTTGTACTGATTCTACTTCTCCATGCATATACTGATTCTACTTCTCCATGCTTATACTGATTCTACTTCTCCATGCTTATACTGATTCTGCTTCTCCATGCTTGTACTGATTCTACTTCTCCATGCTTATACTTCAAACATACGACTTTGCGTGGGAGCAGTCATCGTCGAAAGTTTTAAAGCGGAGTGGCACCGGAAACGCTCGTGTCAATTTTGATTACAGCCCCGTACCGTCTGTGTCTCAAAAAAATGACGTAAAGAGAATACTTTCTTTACAACTAAGGCCCCTTGCGAGAAACCGAGCATTGACTGTGCTGTGGTTCCTCGAAATACTTTTGAATTTGTGTTCGGGTGTATTGGAACTTGCATTTCTAATTGACAGGGGTTTGGATACCAGGTGTGTTGATCGTCTTGTGTGCTGCTGAAAGTAGAAAGGACACAAGGCACTGGAACCGGATTTCGACAAAACATGGCGGCGGTAAAACCTGGCGTACTTTTGCTGTGTATGATAGCTACATTCTTCTTCTGCGCATACGGTATGTATACAGTGTGTTTCAGTTCAGGGTATACATCCGTTAGGTGTCATACGACTAGCTAATCTCTCTCACAAGTCGTGATTTTGTGTCTGTAGAGGACAGGGAAAAGGAACAAACTAACATAGAACGCCACGAATGCCTAATTAAGAAAAAATGTGAACGCAGACGTGATCAAAAACCTTCAGCAGAAAAGGGTTCAGACTACAAAACTAATTCTTTCCTTCTGTGTGTGTGTGTGTTTCTTTCTGTCTGTGTGTCAGTCTGTGTTTCTTTCTGTCTGTGTGTCAGTGTGTCTTTCTTTCTCTCTGTGTGTCTAGTGTCTTTCTTTCTGTGTGTCAGTGTGTCTTTCTGTCTGTGTGTCAGTGTGTCTTTCTTTCTGTCTGTGCGTCTCTTTGTCTTTCTTTCTGTCTCTTTGTCTTTCTTTTTGCCTTTCTCTTTGTGCTCCCAAACAGATTTTTATTAAGATTATATTAGTTATGTGTTTGACTGCATTAGTTACACGAAGTTCTTTGAAATGTACTATCATTTCTAAAATGTTGTTAAAGGGGGCACATGGTTCACATTCTTTTGAATTTCACCACAAATTAAGTTTGTGTTTATAAAAAAAAAACAAAAAAAAACCACAAAGATCCTATGGAATATACGTATGCCCTAATGCTAATTCAAGATTCATGAATCTTGTACATCATGCTTAATTTGTCGAATAACCAATAACTGTGACCATGTTTCGGCAGTCTTTGAAAAGAAGCAAGTTTTATCTTCTTCTTCTTTTTTTTAACCTTTTTTGTTTGTTTGTTTGTTTGTTTTGTTTTGTTTTGTCTTGTTTTATGCAAAAATCGCTATCAAACAGTAAATAGCATTGTTACTGAGCACAAGTAAAAACTTATATGACCGTCTTTGAAAACTGAGAAGATTTTTTTTTTTTTTTTTCATTTTCTTCCCAGGAGAGGAGGTACAGTTTGGTAATCGTGTGTTCACTGTGGCGCAGTCTGGAGAGTGTGCTGGTGCCGACTACACCGACCCTAAACAAACAGGTGATTGCCGAACTGGAAGAAAATCTAGAGAACATTTTTTACCACTGACCACCCTAACACCCCCCCCCCCCCCCCCCTACACACACACACACACACACACACACACACACACACACACACACACACACACACACACACACCACACACACACTTCATTTCCACCCCAACACACGCACCGCACCCCCCCGCCCCCCGCCCCCCCCCCCCCCCCCTCCCCCCACACACACACATATCAACACCTTGGCTGCTGTACCTGTATACGCCATCGTTATAGCCATGCATGTCCCTGTGATCTGGTGTCGTTGAAAGCCTTCGTGTTATAGCCATGCATGTCCCTGTGATCTGGTGTCGTTGAAAGCCTTCGTGTTTTCGATCGCTGTCTTCTAAAGTGTAGTTTGCACCTACTAAAATGCGGTAGGCGTGCATGATTTAAGTTTGTACCTGGTACCGACAATGTTTCATTTTGCTGTTGAGGTTGGCTGGTTGGTCGGTTCATGATTATTGTTGTTTTGTTTTGTTTTTTAGGAGGGGGTGTTTGTCTTTTGTTTGTTACGTATTTGTTGTGGGTGTTGTTGTTGTTGCTGTTGTTGTTGTTGCTGCTGCTGTTGTTGTTGCTGTTGTTGTTTCTGCTGATGTTGTTGTTGTTGCTGCTGCTGCTGTTGTTGTTGCTGTTGTTGTTGCTGCTGATGTTGTTGTTGCTGCTGCTGTTGTTGTTGTCGCTGCTGCTGTTGTTGTTGCTGTTGTTGTTACTGCTGATGTTGTTGTTGTTGCTGCTGCTGCTGTTGTTGTCGCTGCTGCTGTTGTTGTTGCTGTTGTTGTTGCTGCTGATGTTGTTGTTGTTGCTGCTGCTGCTGCTGCTGTTGTTGTTTGCTTTTTTTCGGGATAGTTTGTTCGTTTGCCTTGGTTTGGCTGGGGGTGGGATGGGGGGAGGCGGGAGAATATCCACAAACAACTAGTCTTCCTATCCTTTTTTAAGGAAATGGAGAAGATAGAAAACGTAAGGTACAATACATAGGACGGGACACCATGATCCGCGGTGACTTTTTAGCAAAATTCTCCTAATATGTCACCGTTCGGCTAAAAATCGAAGAAGATTTTGTGTTAAAAAAAAAAACTAAAAAAAACTGATCAGTCATTTAAATTCTTCTGACACTATGTGCAATATCGCGTCCAGGCAGCTACTTGCTCAGTAGCGCGGGGAAGAACTCCGGACTACGGACTCTGTCCATGGACATCCAGCTGATCCACTACCGCGCCTCGTCTAGTGCTGCCTCCTGCTTCAGGGCTCACCCGGTCTTCATCGCCTGTGTCCAGAAGGCGCTCAGCGAGCTCAAGACCAACAAGAAACGGGTACGCAAGTTTACCCCGTTTCCCTTCCCGCTTAGCTCAGTTGCGTGTTTGATAGAGTGAAAGGTCTGTCGGTGACAGATTGCTTCTGCGTGTTTTGAACGTGTATTAGTGACTAGGCTCTCTACAACTGTCCAAATCTGACACGTCTAAATTGACTGAGGAAGCTGACTTTATCAACGGGGAAAGTTATGTGTTTTGTGGTGTCCCGTTTATTTTGCTTCTTAGAGCTGTAAAGATACCAGACACTGTACACAGTCTTTGCTTCCATCGAAAACAAAAATTCGGACACAGGGGTGGGGGGAGTGTGTGTTTGAGGGCTTAACGTCCGTTTCCACCACATATAGGTGATATTAAAGATGGGGCAACGGGAAAAAGGCCAACGCAAATATTTGCCCCCCCCCCCCCCTCCCCCTACCCCTCCCCCCCCCCCCCCCCCCCCCATTGGGATTGGACCTCACGACCCCCTAGCACTGGAAGTCCAACGCTCTACCTTTCAGCTGTCACGGCTCACCGGACACAGATCAGTGCACAATGTGTGTAGTCACAGAGCAGTTGGCGGATTCATAATATAGCCACGCTCTTCAGCGCGTGAGGCTATAAGTCGCAGTTTCTAATAATAATAATAATAATAAATTTCATTTATATAGCGCACTTCTCAGATACAGTGACTCATTGCGCTAACACACATCACTCATACACATGCACACTATACAGACAAACACGTCAATCACATCACACAATACAAAGACACATCAGTTGAAAGCCTGTTGAAAAAGGTGCGTTTTCAGTCCAGATCTAAAAGCTGATAAGGTTGGTTGTTTCTGGACCCAAACTGTGTTTTGTTTTACTCTGCTAAAAGGAAACGTAAAATGACGTATACAGTCGCCTTGAACAATCCAAAACATTGTTTTCTTGGTTTCTCTGAGAGGTTGGAATAGTATCCTTAGTATCTGCTTTATTCTTTTTATTTCTGTCAGCCTTTCACGGCTTGGTTTGAATAATTATAATGGTGAAACTGTCTCCAGTCTTGACGTTGACACTGAGGCGATGTACGCAACTTTTATGTGTCACGCGTATTGTACCACAGAGGTGGAGATCCTGATTACTATTCAAGATCCGAGAGAGGGTTTTTTTTGTTATTATTAATTTGTCTTTTTGTTTGCTTGTTTGTTTGCTCGTATTTTATTTGTTTCTTGCTTTTTAAGACGCTCATAATGGAAGATCACACTTCTTGGGGATTTGCAGTTAATTGAGGTCGGCCGGCTTGTTAGCCTGCTAATGCCGGAAATCCGTTTCTTTCTTTTTCTTCTTCTTCTTCTTTTTTAATGGAATCCTCTTTTCGGAGCTCCTCCATTTACTGGATGGAAATATCTTGCAGCAAAATAGGGGTCAATATATTGTATCAGAGGGTTTTTGTTTTCTCTCTCTCTCTCTCTCTCTCTCATTGCCTCTGGCTCATTTGCTGTTTTTTTTGGAGTTTGAGTGACATTTTTAGCAGAAAAAACAATGGATTCACTTTTTTGTTTGTTTGTTTGTTTGTTTGTTTGTTTGTTTGTTTGTTTCACAATGTGAAGTTCTAGTGTTCAAATGTAAAATGTAAAACTCCATGATCGGGAATGTGCTGTGCAGATTATTGGATGAACCTCAGTCTGTCTCCCCTCCCACTAGGAACTACCACCTCCTTCCTAATACCACTACTTCCCCTCCTCCTCCTCCTCCTCCCCCCTCTCCCCCCCTCCTCTTATCCCAGCCACCTCCCTCCTGCTCCCCCCCCCCCAACCTCTTCCCCGCGGAAGCCGAACTCAGAGCCTGAGGCTCAAAGCCTTGAACCAGATTTCTCTGTCGTTGTCGTCGATTCCACAGGCCATCGTGACCCAGGGGTATCGCCTGCCATCTGACGTTAGCGGCAGCACGGCCCCCGAGGAGATCTTCGCTGCTGCTGGGACCGCCATCACGCTGCTGCCTACGTCACGTGACCCTGCTGACCTCATCGGGATCGCGCGGGCTCTCCTCAAACACTGTCCTGCCCCTCTCGAGGTGCGTCATTACACTTTACAGGAGAGAGAGAGCGAAAGAGAGAGAGACAGACAGACAGGCAGACAGAGACATAGACAGAGACATAGAGAGAGAGAGAGAGAGAGAGACAGACAGACAGACAGACTCACACACACACACACACACACACACACACACACACACACACACACACACACACACACACACACACACAAATGACCTCAACCGTTGTAAAATAAAGTGTCCATTTCTTTTTATTATATTTTATTTTATTTCATCTCTGTCTCTCTGTCTCTCTCTGTCTCTGTCTCTCTCTGTCTGTCTGCCTGTCTGTCTCCCTGTGTGTGTGAAAACGAAGAAACTAAAGTAAAGAACTAAAACAAAAAGTATAAATCAAATCAAATTACACACTTGTGAACGAGTAAGTTGCTACATTATACACCCAAAAAATACATGCTAAAAAGAAAGAATATATATATATATCCTGACTGAGAGGAGAGACAGACAAACAAAGAAAGAGAGAGGGTGGGTCGGTGGGTGTTTAGGAATTTAACGTCTTTTTCCACCACGTAAGGGTGATATCAAAGACGGAGCAACGAGAAAAAGGCCAGCCAAATATTTGGCCCCAGCCGGGATTCGAACTCACGACCCAAGCATTGAGAGTCCAACGCTCTACAATTCGGCTATCCCGATTCCCCCAGAGAGAGAGAGAGAGAGAGAGAGAGTGTGTGTGTGTGTGTGTGTGTGTGTGTGTGTGTGTGTGTGTGTGTGTGTGTGTGTGTGTGTGTGTGTAAGACAGACGACAGAGACAGACAGACAGACAGACAGACAGAGACAGGAGAAGCGACAGACAGGAGAGAGGAAATATAGGCGGGGGGGGGGGGGGGCACAGAGACAAACAGACAGAGACAGAGGGAGCCGGCAACAGACAAAGAGAGAGAGAGAGAGAGAGAACGTGCGTCATTGCGCTTTAATTGGAAATGTGGTTTCCGATTTTTTTTCTCTCTCTCTCCCTCTCCTGAATGATAGGAACCCAAACCACAAGATTTCCTCCCTTTACTAACACTGTTTCCGGAAACGCAAATGGACCCCGGGAAAAAAAACAAAACAAACAAAAGGTCTCGCAACAAAATAGAGGTCGTATATTCAACGAGATTTTTGTATTGCCTCTAACTAAGTCGCTGTTTCGGGAATATCGCTGACATTTTTAGGAGCAATTTCCTGACTGCTTTGACACGAAAAAGCCGATCGGACGTGGAGCCGCGCTAGATCAAAAGCCTTAGCAAAAACATGGGCAGCTTGTTTCAACAGAGACCTTCTTACATTACTTTTGCCCACGCGCGTTGCCGAAGGAAGTGAGTTAATTTCCTAGGTCTGGTTTCTCGGTCTATCGCTTTCGCTTCACACGTAGACACTAAATGTTTAAAGGCGTTTGATCGCGATGGCACATTTTGTACCGCGAACGAGTATCTCACGTTTGTGACTCTTTTTCGGTTTTGGTCCTGTACTATGCGAAAATCAGGCAAGATTAACGGTTTCTTGGCGGCTCTTAGCAAACATGAGTGGAATCAAAGTGCAACACTCCTACTAAGCCAAACTTAAATCCATGCCGGCAGACTTTTTTGTTTGTTGTTGTTGTTGTTTTGTTTGTTTTTTGGTTTTGGGGGTTTTTTTGGGTTTTTTTTTTTTTTGGGGGGGGTGTGTTTTTTGTTTGTTTGTTTTTTTTTTTTGGGGGTTTTTTTGGGGGTTTTTTTTTGGGGGGGGAGGGGGGGGGTTGTGAGGTCACTGGTGCACAACCCCCAAACTTACTTGGCAGGAATAGAGTTAAACAATTAACCCCTTGCTTGTCCGCGTCGCGTGTATAGTTTGCGCTATGCGGTCGGTCTTACTGAGCAAAATGCAGAGCCGTAGTTCATTATAACGCATTGTGAGTGTAATTAAATGACAATTATAAAGTGTCTTCGGTTACTTTCAAGTCAGATGCTTCGAAATCATGAACAATCCTTGAGGGTGTACGTACCGTACATAGTGAAACAGTGACAAGTATAAGTTTGCGTAAATCCAGCAGTGCACATTCTAGACACAGTTTCTTCAGTTACTTACAGACTCTCAGATGATGGAACAATCTATTCGGTTTTACTGACTTATAAATACGTCTGTTGTAAACTCAGTCTTGTTGTTATGACTGTTGTTGTGGTGGTGGTTGTCAGTTGGTATCGTTGCCGTCGTTCATAGGGGGTGCTGTAGGGGTTTGGATGGGAGAGCAGATACAGTGGTGAATTTCCCTCATCATCATCTTCTTTCGCTGAAGAGTTGGGCTCATTTGTTCATTTGAGGGGGGGGGGGTGGGGGGGAGGGGGATACAGTAAGGGGGTGGCAGGGGTTGACTGCAGGTTGTGGCGGTTGCAGCCAAGTCTCTCCCGGAAGGACTCAAGTGTGGGAGCCGAGGTCATGTGGACTGAAGTTTGTCTGTAATGATTCATGTGCGTGTGCGCACACGTGTGTGTGTGTGTGTGTGTGTGTGTGTGTGTGTGTGTGTGTGTGTGTGTGTGTGTGTGTGTGTGTGTGTGAAACAGAAGATGAAAAATATCACACTCATTATCACACGGAATTTTCTAGGGATGGTACTAACTGCATTTATGCAATCAGTAACTGTGTTTTGTTGTGTGTTTTTCTCTTTGACAGAGGATCAGCCGTAACATGGGGATCGTGATGCAGCAGAACACGGTGGTGGTGTTCATGGGAGGACCCAGTGATCCTCCACTTCTCTCAGTGGACGGTTACACGCTCATGTCACAGGCAGAATTTATGTCAGACGCTTTGGCCGCCATCAACACTGGACTTGGTCGGTTGTGGGTCGGTGGTGTGTGTGTGTGTGTGTGTGTGTGTGTGTGTGTGTGTGTGTGTGTGTGTGTGGTCAAAGACCACAATTGCACAAGGCCTCAAAATGCCTGTTATATTCCCTATTAACCTCACGCATCATAGTCACCCCTAAAATAGTCAAGGCTACCCATGCGTGTTCGGGATCTCCACATCAGGCTCGACGGGAGGGTCACCATGACTACCCTCCTTCAGATAAACTTCACCCCACGCTCTGTTTGTGTTGTTACGTCTGTGTGTTGGAGAGATCATGATGAAACGTTTTATTCATGAGCATTTAGACATTGCTGCCTATCTTAGGCTGTTCTGCTATTCTACATTCAATGGTTCTGTTAAAAAAAAAACCCAAACAAACAAATACAACAACTACAAACTATCTAAAGAAAATGAAGGAGACAAAAAGTACACATGATAAACAAATCAAAACATACGTGGCATGTGCTGGTAATATCGACCTTATGCCAAGTAAGACCTTCATAGCCATCACTAAAGTGCAAAAACATGTTCTATATACATAATGTCAATGTTAGATGACCGTGTCGTGTAGGATTTGTTTGAGGTTTGTGAATATGGGAACCGTTCTTTACACTCAGTTGTAAAGAGTTCCATAGGGATGCCCCTGAGAAAGACAGGCTACATTTAAAGATATCAAGAGAGAGAGAGAGGGGGGGGGGGGGGTGTAAGCAAGGTGCTATCGGTTTGACAACTGTCTGCTCCATCTGCATGTGTCAGAGGCGGGAAAACCAACCACAGAATGCAGTCTCTTCACCACACTGACCAGCGGCATGTGGTTCCCGGAGAACAGTGCAGGAGTGGACAGCACAGTGGGGCCTGTGGACATGGCCGTGACTCGAGATACAGCCACGGACTTCGAACGGTACGTCTTGGCTAATTTACCTTGTAGAAATGTTCCCCACGGTTTTAACGGGATTCGAACTCACGGCCCGAGCACCGGAAGACCGACGCACTTGTTTCCCCAAGGACGGGAAACCGACTTATTCAGTGGGGTCAGTAGTGTATGTACATCAAGGCAAAGACGAAAATGTGGACCATTATAGTTCTTTTGTTTCGTGGTTTTCGTCCACGTTGCATTAATTGCCTTCCAGTGTAACACTTCAAATTGCCTTCAGTGTCCAGTTTCAGTTAGAAGATCAGCAACCAGTCAAACCGCCGAAACTATGATGCGCTTGAAGGGTGAACCTCAGAAAATACTGGCAGTCGGTTATTTCAAGTCATTCAGATCAGTCGGTTTGGTGAAGCATTTGCATGGGTTTTCCAGTGACCAGAAAACAATTAAGACGGTTTTTTGTTTTTTTAACACAAAAGTGCCTACAGGTCAAAGACCAGAAATGTCACGTGGCCTCAAAATCCCTGTATATGCCCTGTTAGCCTCAGGTATCATAGTCACTCCTAAAAAAAAAAAAAAAAAAAGGTTAATTCTAAGAACAAAAATAATCATGCACAGACCGTTCATGGGCACGCACAAAATCGAATGTCGCCTTTCCCATCAGGCCTCACTGGAGTAATGCAAGTCTACTTTCTGTTTGGGCCAGAGAGCTGATATCCACTCGCGTCACCTCTGCTCGCCATGTGAACAAAAAGTCCCAGCTTCACTGGCAGTTTGCCTCCTGTTGCAACCCCCCTGGCATGCACCTTGCCCTACAAATACAAAACTCGCGTAAATCACGCTTTTTCCTGACAACAAAAATCATTACAAACTAGCACACTCGCCAAACAGGGTCCTTCAAATAAACACCAAACTTGACCCCACGTTCTGTTTGTGTTATCACGCCTGCAGTACTCAAACCAGCTCAGCGACTCCCAGTCCTTTAATTCAGTGTGCCGTCTGTCCTTCACAGGCTTGTTCAGTACCTGGGTACCAACGTCCAGTTTGACAACGCGGACGCATGGTGCGGTCAGTCGGGGCAGTCGTGCGCCCACTGTCAGTCAGGACCCGTGGACGCCAGGCTGGGTCAGCGGTATGTACATGAACTGAATTTTATTTTTCTAGCTTGAACGTGACATACTTGACTATCAGGCTGTATGTTCATTGACTTATTTCAAGACTTCGCCATTAGAATGAGAGGAGGAGAGGGTCTTTGGGTGTGTGTGTGTTGGGGGGGGGGAGGATGGGGGGGGGACGGACGGCGGTAGGGGAGGAGGACTGCTTCCTATGCAAATTCCAGGGGCTGACGAACATCACGGAATTTGTCCTCAGATGCACAGCTCGCATGATGACGTCACGAATGAGTGACGTCCTGGTCCGTCTTCAAAAACTGGTCCGTGAAAAAATGTCCGATGGTAAGTTCTGATATCTCTTGACTAAGAAGACAAATTAGTCACCGTTAATTTTTGTCCTCTTACTGGACAAACCGGACACATTTATAGTGTTCTTATTCTTGATGTCTCCACAGGTAGTTATTCAAATTTCATTAAAATTACTAACTCACTTGACGTTTAGAAATCAGCCAAGTTCATGAATGGCACCAACATAACAAAATGTTCAACGTCATTGATGACGTCATCGTGTGTGACGTGTAGGGGTGCTGGTTCTGGAGGCGTGGGACGAGGACTACCCAGGTCACGTGGCCACGGACTCCATCCACCGAGAGGGACGCGCGCTCAAAGTCCGGCTCACTTCCGGCAGCGCCGCCGGTCTGAGCCAGTTGTCTAACCTGGCCATCTGTGCCAAAGCGGACTTCGTGCAACACAACGGTAAGTCAACATAGACTGTGAGCAAAGATTGTATATACACTAATACAGTCTGTTTCCAAGGTCTTTGCACTGGGTGTGCTAATTTCAGCTGAAAGACACAGCACAGAAAAAAAAATCGTTGGTTCCACCATCAAACGGGGATATCAAGGGAAAAGCAGGCACAAATGTGTGGCTCCCTGTCGGGATACAAACACACGACCCCAGCATTGACAGGCCAGGGATCGTATGTAAAAGTCGAGGTTAATTTAACCCACGGCTACGGGCCTAACCCAGAGTAGGACAAAAGAAACCCAAAAGCAACATTAAATAAAAAAAGAAGCGAAGAAGCGCTCTACCAGTCCGGCTATCCCAGCTTTCCGGCAAGAGGGGACACTCTGGCCTCTTGGTCTGACTTTAATAGTGAATATACCTATGTCTATGTGAAAACATATGATTCGTATACATGTATATGAAAACCCTTGCTGCGGTGTTTTTCTTTCCTTCTTTCCTTTTTTTTTTTTTTTTGGGGGGGGGGGGGGGTGTTATTTTCTACAACCATCAAACCACCGTGTTGTTGTTGTTGTTGTTGTTGTTGATGATGATGATGATGATGATGATGTTATTTATCCTGTGTGCTGTGAAAAAAAAAGGTTGAAAGCTTCGAAAGTAAACTGTTATCCTCTGGCGTTCCTTTTCTTGTCCAGGCCGCGTCGACTGCATCTGCATTTGTAAACAGAGATCTTACTTTGAAGGTACACAACATTCAGCCTAGCGAAACAATCCCACCAAATTAACTACAAGTGTTCACGTGATTCATATTTACTCTTTCTGCAGGTGACCACCTGTTGCTGGCGGTTCAGAAGCAGCACGGGACGGTGGCCAGTGTGTCTCAGTTCGCCAAGGCAGCTCTCGTCCGCGTGGAACCGCCCACCATCAAGCAGCATCTCGTCCAACTGCCGGACTATTTCTCTGAGGCCGATCACGCGCAGCTGCCTGTCTTCGATTCTGCTGGCCGAGTAAGTAGACCTCAGTGAGGCTGTTTATACTTCCCAGTTTTGCTGGGTTGAATTCGGGTTGGACGTTCACATAGAAGCGACCAGGGTTCAGCCCTGCTCCGGATATGGGTTCAAGCCGGGTCCAGGGCCAACCCTCCGCATTTCAGCTCTAAACAAGTCATGCTTTCGTAAAGGCGTGACGGCGTAAGTTTTCCTACGTCATTGTCAGGATTAGGCGTGCGCAGAATGTAGCGTAAACGCTTCTGACCCGACTCCAACCCGAGTCGAGGTAGTATCTCCAAGGTCACCTTGCAGGATAAAAACATTTTTTTTCTTTAGCTCTGTATTTCTTCGTCTTCTTTCTGATACAGTGTTGGGTGTACTCTGCTTCGGCTGTGTGATACAGTGTTGGGCATAGGCTGTGAGATGCGCATGGAACAAACAGGTTTAGGCCTACTTCGGTCAAGCTGAAATTTCACGTTGTGTGGGTTTTTTCTCTTCAGGAAGAGCTAGAGATCGCACGCCACACTAAGCTGGGTTACTTCGTGTCCCCACACTCCCGCTACTTCCGTTTGAGTCGTCACGTGGCCGACTGTTTCTCCACGCTCCAGGATTACTTCGACCAGCGGAAGGACACAGGTAATGCGGGTTTGTCTGTTTGCCAGCGCAAGTCACTCTAGCTAGCTCTGTGCGTACATGGGGACGTGTGTTTCGGTTAAAGGACCATCGCACTGTATTCTGGGCTCACAAATTCTTCAGAGGTATTCTGGTGGCCGGTATCGAACGTCGTGTTACACAAGCGCAGTTAGAGCTTCACACAGGCTGGTGTCGCGCAAACAGAAGCCGAAACGCACAAGGTTTGCCACAGACGTCTCTTTTTTTTTTTTTTTTTTTTTGCTGCCACAACTCTTTTGAAGGCTCCAGTGGTGTTCCTCCCTGGTAATGGGTGGAATCCACGGAGGGCTCGGAAGCTGGGGCAATTTTTTATTTAATTATGCATGATGATGGAGATGAGGATGATGGTAAGATGGAGGTCCGTGTGGTTTGGGACTGCGGGACAGGGCCGCATTCCACGCTTCCTGTCATAAATATCCCGGCATTAACCAGGCCCGGGACCTACGGCACCTGCGGTGCCGGCCATGTAATCATCCACGTCATAAGACGTGTCATACCAAGGGAAGCACCCCCAAAGTCGCACCCGTGAAGTGGGTGAATCTCGGCTGTGGCAATAGCTTCCCCATTGGGCCCATAGCACACCCGCTCTGGGTAGGAGCCGACCTAGGTAGGAAAAATCCCGCTTGCCTCGGCTGGGACTCGAACCCGGGTCTCCCGGTCCATGGTCCGAAGTGCTAACCACTACACTACGGGGGGGGGGGGGGGGGGCGGTGCCACAGACGTCTCAGTTACAGCGGGTAGCTGGCACGGAGAACTTTGGGTCGCTAAAGTTATTACTACCAGCAAACGTCAGTGCATCTTCTAGCGTACAAGCGAAGTGACCCAGGAGCACAGCAGTTCAAAAAGTTGTCTACTTTGAAGCCTTTGAAAATTAATGGACGAATGCCATGATCCTTGAAGTTCTATGTTGCAGACGGTCTGGTGAGGCTGGAGGTGGTGCGTGGATTCCTGACAACGCCAGAGCGGGACGAGACACTGAGGGCGACAGACTCCCGCTACGCCAGTGGCATTCTGGGACAGTCGTTCGAGGTTAGGCCAATTAAAACTTTGATGGATCTGACAATACGCCCTTTCGGGAACAAGAGCGGAACGAACACACGCCAACTGAGGACATCAGCCTTGCATGATTGTATCTCGTTGACACTTATGTTTTGGCTCAGACCATGCAGCGTGTGTCTATAGTTTCTTATTTATCAAAGATGAATGTGTGCCAAGCGCATTCACATCATTATTGTAGATGGTGCACGTAAAACTCAGGTTATTTACCGCTTGGTCGCTCTTTCCCTCCTGTCATTTATACATCAAACGAGCAACCACAAACGCCTGCCCGCCAGTCCGTTCTTCCGTGCATTCCAAGGGGACCGCGTCCCCCTAACCCAATTTTCAAATGACATTTCTAAGTACTGCACTGTCCATAACAGGTGCGAGCCGACAGTAGCCAGTCCATCACCAACGTCTCCCTGGCCGCCATCGCCCGCCTGGCCGTGATCCGCTGTACACCAGAATTCAAGAAGGCCGACTCTGAGATCGGGGTGGGGCTCTACCATGACCGGGTATACGTCGACATGCGCGACACCTTCAAGTTCTGGAACCCGTCTGGAAGCTTCTCCACCCAGGTCAAGAGCGCTGCCGAGTTCAGGGTGTACATGCAGCAGCTGTTCGAAGCCGCTTATGGTAAGATTTCTTTGTTTTTCAAAATGTTAGCGATCATCTCAACGTCAGTAGGCACAGTGCACAGATCTAAACTTAATCTCTGGATTGATTGTGCTCAGGTCGCATGGTCCGTCACAGCTAGAGAACAGCAAATGCCCTGCTACTGTTCTTTAGTTCTTTCGTCGAATCACGGCAGACTTAAATTTTTGCATTGTTTTTTTTTGTTTTTTGTTTTTTCTCCTCGGTGTTTGAAACCACCCATCCTTGCTTACCCGTTGGGACCGGCTTCTGTTCAGCTGCCATTTAGCCACCAGCGCGGTGTTCCCAACATCGAAAGTGACACCGATAAAGATGCTCTACAGACGAATGAAAACAATACGATGGATGAATACAAAGACTGTCTTTCACCGTTACAGGTAGCCGGATCATTGACCCTGACCTTCCCGCCGAGGCTGAAGCCCTGGCCGACCCCCCTGCCCGGCAGTCCCCCCTCTACCGCTACACCCACCCGGAACGTGTGTTGCGTCGCCGGCGCCGGCAGGCCACCTCCCCCACGGAGTGTCAGCCCAAGAGGAACACGGCCTTCTGCAGCCTCTCACAGCGGGCTCGACGGGACCTGGTGACCACGTGGTGGAAGGAGGCGGAGAAGATGCACAACTACCATGACGTGAACGAGACCAAGGCAGCTTTTGAAGGATGCTTCGGGGACTGCGGCACCTGTCTTTCTGGTAGTGGAGTGTGGCGTATTAGCCTTTTGAATCGAAGGCGTGTGTGTGTGTGTGTGTGTGTGTGTGTGTGTGTGTGTGTGTGTGTGTGTGTGTGTGTGTTGTTGTTGTTGTTGTTGTTGTTGTTGTTGGTTCTTTCTAAGGTGTTTGTTTGTTGTTGTTACTTGTTCGGTTTGGTTTGGTTTGGTTTGGTTTGTTTGGGGGTTTTTTGTTGTTGTTTTGTTTGTTTTGTTTTGTCGTTGGTGTTGTTGTTGGTTTTGTTTTGTTTTTTGTTTTGTTTTGGGGTGGACGGGGGGGAGGGGGGTGGGTGGGTGGGTGTTTGGGGGTTTAACGTTCTTTTCCACCACATAGGGTGATATCAAAGACGGGGCAACGATGAAAAAGCCAGCACAAATATTTGGCCCCAGCCGGGATCGAACTCACGACCCGAGCATTAGAAGTCCAACGCTCTAACATTTGACCACCCCGGCTCCCCCGGGGGAGGGGTGGGAAGGGGCGAGTGTTAGTATTGAGTCTAGTGTTGATGTTTCCTATCAGCCCAAGGCCTACCCAGACGCCTCTGCAGAACTGTCCGCACACAAACGACTCAGTGTTCCAGTTGCATGCGGTCAGTCGGCACTGTCAGTCATCATGCACGTGCTCTCAGCCGGCTTCAGGGATGAAATTCACAAGACTCGGTCCAAAACCCTGGTTGGCACTGTCACTCTGCTATGAATCATAACACCGGCGCTTGACTTTCTGTACTCAGGTGACGTGTATGACGACAAGGTGGAGCACTGCAGCAACTACTTTCACTGGTCTCCCTTCTCCATCGTCCCCCCTTACGGCAGCACGTTCAACCTGTTCCCACGAGAGAGAGGCGACCTCCGCGCACGCGCATGCCCAGTCGGTACCGCCCGGTCTGACCACTGCATCGAGGATTCTCCTCTCTTCATGCTCGCTGGTGGGTAGTAGTAGTAGTAGTAGGAACGGCCAAAAGCCGGTACATGACCACGCAGTCAGTTCTGAAGTAGTTGAAATGGACGACTCTACTTCTGTCAATCTGGGGTGAGCGGTGGTCTAATAGGTAGCGCGTCGGATTTAGCCGCTGCGCTATTGAACGGCCGTCACCAATGTCATGGCGATGAAGCGTGGGTTCGAGCCCAGGTCGAGCTTGTGATATGTGACACCGGTTTTTCCTGGCTGCCGGGCTGCTCATCGGGGGTTTCTCTCCGGGTTATCCGGCATTCCTCCCCCAGCAAAATTGTTTTAAAAAAATAATAAAACAGGATAGGTATTGGGTGGCGCTACACCGCGGCGACGCGCTTCCCTCGGAAAGGGATAATAAAGTAGTAGTAAAATTAAAAAAAAAATAAAAAAAGGTCGAGCCCCCAGAGTTCAGCCAGTCGTGTACTGCGGCATATTGAGCCACTACAACGAGGGAAGCACGTGTAGTTTGATATCAGTGACTGCAACATGGAAAGAAAGCAGTAAGTCCATGAACGTCATGTGAGGCAAAGGACCATTACAACATCAACGTCTTTCATCTTGAAATCACCCCTTTTCCCATACCGCAATGACGTCATGGGCGTACTGTGTTTTGCCAATAGACGGCGGCAGAGTAAAGGGGCGGGGCTTTGGCCTTGGGTCTTCCCGAGTGGAGTGGTTTATTAGTGATTTAGTAATAGAGGTGGGTGGGTGGGTGTTTGAGGGCCTAACGTCCTTTTCCACAACATACGGGTGATCAGTATCAAAGACGGGGCACCGAGATAAAGGCCAGCACAATATATGGTCACAAGCTGGCATTTGAACTCACTACCCGAGCAGTAAAAGTCCAACGCTCTACCATTAGGCTGCCCTGGCGCCCCCCCGGTGAGAACCAAAAATCTCCCTCGTGTCGAACTTCAAGTGAACAGACACTGCACCTACGAGAGAACAAATCTCAAGTGACTGATCTCTAGGAACAGCTTGTTTTGGAAACACACAGTGGTGTTCAGTGTTGTTGTTGTTGATGATGATGTTTGTCAGGTACCCACCGTTTGTTTCGGGGGAGCCGGAATAGTCGAATGGTAGAGCGTTGGACTCTCAAAGCTCGGGTCGAGAGTTCGAATCCTGGCGGGGGCCAAATATTTGTGCTGGCCTTTTTCTCGTTGCCCCGTCTTTGATATCACCCTTACTTGGCGGAAAAAAGACGTTAAACTCCCAAACACCCACCCACCCACCATTTGTTACTCATATATATGTAAAAAGACAGGGTCATGTCAGGTACCAATTTTACTTTATTCACCTGTGGGTGTCGTCTCTCAGTGAACTTGTTCGAGGCGTCCTTCCGTGCCGACCCAGCCCGCAGCGTGAGCCAAGAGCTGTACCCCCAGACGGAGAACCCGTCCCCTGTAGCAGAGCTTCTGCAGCAACTGTACGTCACGCACGCGGAGGGCAAGGTCAAGGTCTGGGTGTACGACGAGACTGACATCTCCGCCATGAAGAACACACTAGAGGTCAGTGAAAGGTCATGAAGTAGGTTCAGTGAGTCTGTTCTTCTAGCCCTGGCCGCCTTGGTGGTGGTCAGTCCATGAAAGTCACACTGAGTATTCCGACTTTCTCAGCGTTAGCTTCAGGCAAAGTTCTCCAGTTTTACTGAAGGGATGACTGTTTACAGTATTTTTTTCAGTGGAAAAAAGAGCATCCATTTTGATGGTCAACATGGATTTAAAGATCTCAGTAACTTCTTGTGAAGGAGGAAATGTTATGTTCGGGTGTGACTTTTTATGAAGAGTTTCAAAAGGCATTTGATTTGGTTTCTCCACGACTGAGAAACTCCTCAGAAAAAAATGAGGCACAACATTGTGTAACTGGTAACACTGATACACAAATATCAGTGTGCCGGTGATCTCTTGCAGGATCAGTATTTACACACTGGTCAAATGCTCAAACCTGCCAAATATTACTAGTCAGTGGATTCCCCCAAGGGAGTACAGTTGGGCCAAAGTTGTTAGTCATGTTCGTCACTGGTAGTGACTTCGGTTGTCGGTGGAAGTGAATCTATAATTTGTGCATTTCTGCCACTGACCGTGACCTGTTGGTGGCACAAGTTTATATTTATGACGGTTAAGTATTACGTTTGCAAGATGACTGACATGGGCAGAGCTGCGGTTGACCCCCCCAAAACGGACAGGGGGCGGGGGGGGGGGGGAACGGGGGGGGGGGGGTCGAGGCGGTATTATGGAACTGTTAACGCCAATCTCTAGTTCAGTTCTTCTTTTCATTTCTTCTTTTTATCTTATTCATCCTTTTTTTTTTTTGTCTTCTTCTCCTTTCTTGTCTACGTTTTGTTTTGTTTGTTTTTGTTTTTTGTTTTGTTTTGGTTTTTTTTTGGGGGGGGGGGGAGGGAGCAAAATATACCCCCTCCCTTCCCGCCCCCGCCTCCCCCGCCCGGTTCCGCTGCCTATGTTTTGAGAAAGTACTGATGAACTGCCGTGGCCAGAGCAGTGACAGCACAGCCAGTCCGGCAGTGCCGCATGCTGCTGGCGTGACCAGACGTACTATATAGCGAGGGGGGAAAGGGACATATGCGATGTGACTTATGAGATGGACTTTAACTTTAATTAATTATAATCAAACAATTTGAACAATAAATACTGTGGTAACCGAAAGGAACTTCAACTGATGTTGGGTACCATGAATGAATTATCTAGACAGCGAGCACTCCGCACTGACTGAGCCGGTTCGGTTTGTACCGCTGACTCGGACTCACCGACGGTGACTTCAGTTGACAAGAATTCATTCAGTTCTTCTCCACCTTGTGTTTACACGCGTGCAGACCTGTTTTTCTTTCTCCCCCCCCCCCCTTTTTTTTTTTTTTTTTTTAAATCCGTGTCCTTTAGGAAAACTGATCGGCATACTGACGGAGCGTTGGCGCCATAGCTGCTGTGCGTAGTTATCGCCCCTGGTTGACTAATGCACCTGGCGGGTTATTTTTAGCAACAGGCTAGCTGATATTTAGCTTCGTCTCTTCGTAATATTGGCGTATCTGCATACTTTGGGGATATTTTAATTGTAAAAGAAATTAGACGTATGTTTTGTTTAATGAGTTATATTAAATTTGAGTACAATTATTTATTAAAACAATTGTGTTTTTAATAAATTTTATAGGGCCTAAAGGCCACCTGATTAAAGTGTAAGAGTCCTTTGAATTGGATCGCATTCTCAAACATATTGTAGTTATCGCTTCTCGGCCTTTTGGCTAAGATCAAAGTGTAGTATCTGTTCTTATCAGCTTAATATCTGATACGCCCCCCATTGGGGGGCTTCGATATTAAACTGATTTTTGAACCTCGGCGAAGTGTCAGGGGCTTGCTCCACCTTCGCCACGGGTTGGCCTGGTATTGCAGTACCTCCAGGATCGGCCCACTCCCCTTTGGGGAGAATAACCAAATCCAAAAGTATTTCTAATTCCCTACTAGACAGTGCAAGTCAAGCACGAGTACTCACTGCCAAACCTGGACTATGACTTACTTGAAAGTATGTATATTACAAAACAGCGAGTCAAACGGCAGAGCGTTGGCCTCTCAATAATCCGTTCGCCGTTCGTGACTCCTATTCCCGGCAGGGGCCAAATATTTTTGCTGGCCTTTTTCTCGTTGTCCCGTCTTTGATGTCGTTAAAACGTGGTGGAAAAGGACGTAAAGCCTTCAAACACCCACCCCACCAGTTTACATCTACCACTAAATAAATAAATGTAAACTGTTCATAGGTTCGATATAGCCACAAACCGTTAGGTACTTCGTAAGTAGGATGTATACTTTGGCGTCTTTCGCACACTGTATGTGAATGATGTGACCGACATTTTGGTGGTCAGTTTTAAGCGGGAAGATTATTATTATTAACATCCGAGTCGTAAACTTTGGCTTTCTTTGCCACACTTGGAGCCCGTAAATGATGTGCCTTTTAAGTGGCCGAGAATCACTCCCGACAAAGTAGTAAAACAAAAATAACACACAACACAGGGTATTATGAAGGCTATGTGTAGAACTTAGTCAGCTGGAAAGTCCATTTTGGTGCGTGCAACTGACGTGCAACTGAAGTACATGTATAATTATGAACCTGTTCTTGCTGGAGGCAGAGGTCCATCGCATTTGTTTCAAGAAAACGTTTGTGAGGGAGAGAAAAATCGAATGGTCTAAGGGAAGTAAACTTGGTATAACTTCTCACAAAATTTCACGCAATTTTCGTCGGTAGTGCCCCCTGTTCTTGCTTTACACGGTTACTTCTCTTAGACCGGTGCGTGCTGGCAAATAAACGATCCTCTTTGGCGCAGGGGTACCATGATTTTAACATTTGATGGCATCAGCTAAGTTCGCAACGCTAAGTGCCAGGACTAGGTTGTTATGTTTTCCACGGCGATTGCTTTGTCGTTGCCTGCTGAAACGTTGATAATAACCAATGTTGCCCATGTCTGGTTGCCCAGATTTATGCTGTCAGTTTCCCTGTTGCTCAGTCTCTTTTATCTCCTTTAGTATGTGGTGGAAAAGAACAGTAAACCCAACAACGAAAGGCATGATGTGTGTTTTGTGCAGACGCTGATGGTGTATAACAAGGACGTGACGCTGGTGGAGATCTTCGTGCAGCAGGCCGGCAGCAAAGCGCCCGTGGACAACGTGCTGCAATCCCTCATCCTGGAGTGGACCACAAACCGCAGTCCGCTCTACACTCGGGAGTTCGTTGTGCCTTACACACTGAACGACATGCCCAGAGGTGAGGATGACGTGATACTGTCACATACAGAGTGTTTTCAATAAACAACAGCGCTGTAGATTTTTCTCGTTTTTGCCTGAAAATATGCACAAACTCTCAGGACCCTGAACCAACATATAATAAAATAAAATAAAAATTAAAAAAAAACAAGTTTGGTGCCTCTGCTGTTTGTGAGAAGTTGCCAATGTTAAGGTTTACTGCGGACACACACACACACACAAAGACAGACGACAGAGGGCTATAACATAGACTCCCTTTGTTACACAAGTGAGCAAAAAAATGACAAGAAGTAGCTGTCACTAGTGATATTCATGTTACAAACCAGGTTAGATTACACACTGCTGCCAAAAAATGTTGCAGCTAGTTGTTTTTCATACATAGACATGCAGTGCTGTTTGATGGAAGTTTTAATATCTTTGTTGGGGGGATAGAAGTATTCCTTGTAAGCTGTGCATTTTTTCTTGGGCTATGAAAGTGTATCACCCGTGTTGGCAAAACTAGGCGAGCATTTGATAGTCAGCAAGTTGGTATCTTCAAACATTTTCCTTTTTTGTTGTTGTTGACAACTCTCAGTTTAATTAGGTTTGATAATCAATACAAATTGCACATAAAATAAATAGAGTGATTTTTCGCCAAAGAGTTTTAGTCAAGGGTTTACGTCAAGCTGTTACAAAACTGATCACATGAGGCAGATTATGCACATTCGGATATATATTGCAAGGTCTTGGTACTGCAGATGTTTTATCTGTTAGATATTTTTTATCATGAAAACCAATAGCGAGACTTCTGCCTTTTCCTGTGGTCAATAGTGGTGCGGAAGCGATCAGCTGAGGCAGCGGGCCAGAACCTGCGTGACTCCCTGATCCAGCAGAAGGTGATGGAGATCGACAACTGGCTGTCCAGAGTGGAGCTGTAATTGGTGTAACGCTGCTGCCATTCCACAGCCAATGCCTGTGATCAACTCTGTTATCCCGTCCAACCACCTTGTTTGCCTTTGTCTAGTTCTACTTTTGATAATTGTTATAACAGTACATGCTCCTGTATTTTCTCTCACAAACACACATGCACAGAATCCTCACAGCATAAAAGTAGTCATGTGGAAGTGCATATGAACAAAAATGATAATAATAATATAGTAGTATTTCTGATGTGCAGGCTCTCCAGACAGAACTCATTGCGCTAGCACACACACACACCACCCTCCTCCACACACACCACCTCTCACCAATACACACTGACAAAAACAACAACAAAAAAGAAATAAAGACCTTACACTTACCAATGTGCAACTAATGTTCACACCATTAGCTGCACAGCGCACAAACTAAAGCAGTAAAGACAATTTGTACATTGGTTAACCCTGTGTGAACAATTACACTACATACTGCACTTTGTGTTTGCTGTGCTGTTCCACAGTCAGATAGGGGCTGCTGGAAGAACTTTTTTCACCAGAATTTGATTTGCAAGTTTGTTTTCCTTTGCCTTAACCCAGATGTGCGGGGGGGGGGGGGGGGGGGGGGGGGTGTTCGACTGAAAACGTCTGTAGTTTTAAGAATGATGCATGTTTGCATGCAGAGAACACCCAGATTTTTAAATCTTCAAATACATTGTACACACGGACATCACTGGTTTTCCTAGAACATATTGACCCAACCACTCAGTTACTTTTCAATGTATTACGCGTCTCTATTCAATTCCAGTTCCCAGATGTTTACAATATACATTGGATACACTGTATAGATGTTGTTAAACTCAGACTTCTTAACAGGGAAAGATGAAATAAACTGCTTTTTGTTTCAGTGTGACATTTTGGATCTGTGTATGCAAAATAAATCCAAACATCTCCATCTACTATTATGCCTAGGTCCTCAGTGGCACACACATTCATGAAAAAAGCCAATGTTGCAATAAAGTTTTTTTATTACATATTCTGATGTCACAGGATGCCTGTGACCCACCACAAAATCTCTTTAACGCATCTGGAAAGTTCTGAAAGATATCAAGATAACAGTGACGCAAGTTCTTCAAGATGCTCTGTCGACCTGGCATTTTACCTGCAAAAAAAATACCTTGTGTACAGAAGGGATAAATTACATGCAAACCCAAAACAAAGATCGTCGGATTCAGTCATAGTCAACATTCATTTCACACCAAAAAAACAACAACATCTTAGTTGTAAACAAAGTAAAATGTGAATGCCCTTCGAAAGTGTTGCATGTAGCCAGGTCATCATCGCTAAATAAATTCCCATGTGATACCGCCACCCCATCCCAGCCTACTCCATCCAATTAAAGCGTTTTACAGACATCCACCCATGCTGCAACTAGAAAAATAAACATCCATAGCCAGCACTCAAAATGTAACAGATTCTGCAAATCATCTGCAAAACGCCAATGGCAGCCTTTATTCTATTGGAACTGCATCTTGATAGTGCATCATCAGCGATGGTGTGTACACATTCACAAAATGAGACAAAGTGTTACAAACACTACCTCTTCCTCAGAGAGCCTTATCTGTTCATCCACCTTACAGTACAGTACAACCTCGTTTGAAATGTTTGAATCAGAGACCGACTCCAGCCTCTTGTTCTTTTCTGAACACTGGATTAAGAAATAATGAATAGTTCCTATACAGCCCAGTGTCCCCAGCAACTAGGCAAAAAGCGTGTAACTGTCACAGAAATGACCACACACACTTTTGCCTTAGCCTAACATATGGTTAGGTAGCAGTATTTGCTTTTAAATTAGTGGAGACATGACTGACAAATGGTCACACAGACAAAAGAAACGCAAGGATATAGTCGTAAAAGAAAAGATGCACAACATATCTGAAAAGGCACGCAATATGGCAGGTGTGACAGTTTAATTCTGCTGAAAAAAAAGTCTCCATAGGAGAGCAAGAAAACCTGTACATACAAAAAGAAAGCATGACGCTGTCCCACATTTTGTGACTGGCAGTTTAATGAAGATCTCTAATAGATTACCTGAGCAAATGGGGATGTGCTAATGTAAGAGCAGTGGCAATGACTTTGTCCTGCAGATGACAGAACGCAGTCACTTCAAGTTTTCAAAACGAAACTGGGAGCAAGGCCTGTTATACATGCACAAGCCATCTGCCATACTATAAATACAGTATGTGACGTAAGCAAAGTCTACTGTCATCCGAGGTGTTACTGTCCAGGGAATGTGTGTGTGTGTGTGTTTGTGTGTGTGTGTGTGTTTGTGTGTGTGAGTGTGTGTGTGCGCACGCGCACATGAGAGAGAAAGAGGGACTCTCAGGAGAAGATGAATGTTGAAATACATGACCTGTGCAAGGTGTCACTGCTACCTAAATGTGCACATTCCAACCTTTCAAATCTTGTGAACAGTTTTAAATACATGTACAAGCACACACTTCAGCAAGCTAGATTCCAGAGCAACATGCAACTAAGATGGACACTGGTTACTGCTGTTAACATGCAACTTTGTAGACCTATGGTCCTGTCAAGTTACTGTTATGCATTTGCCACAGGGCTGTAGTCTGAATCATAAGTACATGTATACGCAAAAACTTCTACTTTTTTTAACATAATAATAACATTAAACTGATCTCCCCACAGAACATGCATTACTTCAACTGCACTGCAAGCTTAACAAAAAAAGAAAACGCTTTCACACTTTATCATCTTATCACGTCGCATACACCCACACTTACATCGGAAGAGGTACCTCATCCATACACCTTAGGGTAGAGTTTAGCTCCTGACTCTACATGAATGTCTGACAACACTGCTACACATGAAGCCTGTCTCCTGCGAAGCTACAAACTCTAGTGTACCTAATGCCCTGCAGAGCTCTCCAGTTTACTTCAACAGAAACCTCTAGTCAACATCACAAAGCAAGCCCAGCAAGACTGTGTAAAAAGTACAGGCAGAGCTGCTTCCCTTTGTAATTTTAACAGTAATGGAAGCTATGAAGTGAAACCCGTTCCGGGAGTCCTACAATATGCTTCTAATTTGGTGCCCAACAGCTGTGCTTTTCCTGGATGTTTCCCTGCAGAAAAACATCCATTGCAACTGTTATCACAGTTAATAAGAGAAACGACTGAGCAATAAGCAGTAACATCACATATCAAAGACGTGTGTTTCAGCAATCTGCCAGTGTCAAGGTTCTCCTTCAATGGGAGACTGCATATTATAGTCTAGGCCACAGAAAAAAGTATGTGTTACAGATTTCATGACAAGTTAGGGTTACCTGGTAGATATTTTCCTTTTTACTTTCCCCAAATTCATGCTGTGAATCATGCACATTGTCCCTCTCAGCCATACGAGTCTGGGGGTCTTTTGTTTTCCTATTTTGTGAGTGGAAACAAAAAAAAAAAGAAAAAAAAGAAGAGAGAAGTTGAGGGTCGCAAAGCAAAAAGAAGAGCCAGTTTGGAGATCAGAAACAAATGTATTCTTTCTTTTGCTATTTCAGTTGTAAGTGTACATTGTAAACTTTCTCTGGGAACAGTACCATCCTATAAACCAACACAACTGAAGGCAGCTCACTCTGAGGAGAAAGAACAGAACTCAGGCTTTCTCTTGAAGTACATGCAACAGTCGAGATAACTAAAATGGTCATTACTGATTAATAAATCACATTAACGTTAGTCATTAACATTAAAAATGTTTCCTCTCAATATGTACATACATACTCAAACAGCATGGTCAAATAAACAACCCTGTACATTTGATTAATCAATCAGTTCTGACATCTGACTTACACAAAACACAAAAGCAATCATGACTGACACACCCGTGCAAACCTAACCCAACCAAAAAAGTGTCAAGTCAATTACATTTTTTAAAAAAACGCATAATGTAAATGCTGTAATACACGCTCAATAAGTGTACCACCAGGCATGCTATGCGAACGGAATAACGAACAGAGTAATTGTGTATACAAATCAAGTGAAACAAAACGCATTCCCCAAAACAAAAATATAAGAATGCACAGGCGCACTCCATTTCCATCAAAAACGGCAAAAGCAGTGAAACCTCAGTAACATACAACATGGCTTGGGGGGAAAAAAAATGCATACACAAGATCAGTTCTTGACCATCAGTCTCTATCACACATCAAACATGTTACCTATTCAACCAGAATACCGCAGATGATCTTCCACTGAAGTGTGGATCTAGACAGTTACCTATTCAACCAGAATACCGCAGACGATCTTCCACTGAAGTGTGGATCTAGACAGTTCTTGAAAATCAACGGAGTTAACAGTATCATGTAAATCCGATTTGCCAACCTCTGTGAAACAACTGTGAAACTTTGGCTCATCACATCTTACCACAGTGCCCAACAATAGAGAGAGAGATGATTGCCCTGTCTGTTGGGAATGCCGACACTGTACCAGATTCATGCGTAGGAGTAACTGTACACAATGCAACGAATGGCATCAGCAGTGAGCGTTCTGCAAAGTAGGAAATACTGTGCACGTAGAACTTCCCAACAGTACCTTTTCTTCTTTTTTACCTCAGTGGATAAGGACGCCAATGAAACCTCAACGTATCTTTTTCCGTCGTTGGAAAGTTGGAGTTTTTCTCTCATAAAATAGAGAAACCAAAATTACTGGTTACGATTCTTTAAAAAATATTTCTTTATAATTGGGTTGGTTGGTTTTTTTGGGGGTTTTTTTTTTCAGTTGTTGCTTGCATTGATGATTGGAAAGTTTGTTTACTGAAATTTTCTTTTGTGTAGTCGGAAATGTCTCAGCATTTTATTGAACAACCCCGGAGCAATTGACCTTGAAAAAAAGAAAAGCCCCTATAAATTAAACAAAAATAATGTACATTTGACAAGACAAGCAGATCATGTAAGCAATCAATCATTCTTGCATCAGTGGAACAAACCTATTTTTCCAGATCCGTTCCCCCCAAAATCTACAGTCTGAATGTCCACTCTGGTGTAGAAAATGAACCTCAATTCTTTCAGCACTTGGAAATCTGAGGCAAGTTCAGAAACTGTTTTGAGATTTTGACATTCCTTTGTCAACAATCAATCCCAACAGAGTGACTAACAATCTGCATTCCATGTTTTCTTACTTTCCACCTAGGCTTTTGAAACAGCTGCTAATTTTCAACAGAGTTCATATAAACTAGATTACAACAAAACCTTGGGACTGTGTGTTTACCACCCAAGGTGTTTCATGGGTACACTTTTATTTAGAAAATTGGAGTACATGTGCATACATTCTTTGAAGTATCTACCATTGGCATGTTCATATACACTGTACAAGACAGACCAATACTCCGTTATTCACACATAACAGCAGGCAGCACACTCACCACAAATCTGCACATCGCACCATAAAAAGCATGTATCCATAAGCTCAGACATACAAACATTCGGTAAGTAAGCAACAACTGAATTTCTATGAGAAAAGTGGAAGATGGTGAACGATTCTCGTAGGGGGGATGCACTCAGCACTCAACCACACCACAAGGCTGTCCAAATGTTGGTAGGTAGCTTGGTTATGCAGCGCCCCCACCCACCCCACCCCACTAACCACCAAACTCTGACTTAGGTTTAAAAGAGGCCCGTTCCCACTCAGGCCAACACAGTGACGCTGGTGGCGTGTCGAGAACAGCGTGGCCCGCAGAAAAGAAACCACTCCTATCTGCTGCAGTAGATGAAGGACTATCAAAAGAAATGGATCCGTCATGCCAGCTCAGAGGTAATGCCAGAGCAGGGCCATGTCTCCAGACATGGCAATCCACAGCCGATACTACCAATGGTGGTCAGGGTCGGTCCATCTCTCCTGACAGTGCTGAAGGCAGGTGGCAGTGTTTGGACCAGCAGACGAGTACTGGCCACTCACTGGCACTCAAAGTCACATCGACGGTCGTAGTCTGGCTGGCAGGGGGCACGTGAAGAAGGTCCAATCTTTTGCAACAGTTCACTTACTCGATGATCTTGAGCACCTTGCCGATGGCTATTGTCTTCCCTGCAAAGTCGGCACAAGAAGACTGTAAACACAAGCACAAGAGTAATACAAAAGTGACACTTTACAATTAACCAAGACCCTTTCCCACATGCTCCATAAGCAATGCTGTGCAGACATCACGTTGCAAACTTTTAACAGGCCGTCCAACATAAGATCATACTGTTCGCAGCGTGTTTCTTTCACCAGAATGTGCTTATATGAAATTCTCTTAATCACTAGTACCACGAACAGCACTACATATTTAATTTACCTTCGTCCCTCAGTGTGAACCTGCCCATCTGTGGGAAGTCTTTGAACGTTTCCAAGCAGATCATCCCTCCGTTCACCTCTAAACGCGCTACGCCAACCTGGTCCTGCTTGATGAACCGCGGCCGCACCTGACTTTTCTCCCCCGTTTTCTTGTCTATCAAACAGATCAGCACCTGCACACACGGGCAAGTAGCATGTGGTCAAGATGTGAGCTAATTATGCCAGCCTGGAAATCGGAGACCTCAATAAAAAGTTTATATCAAACAAAGATGCCCGTATTTTTTCAAACCTACATTGTAAAAATCTAGCAGCGGCTAATAGGTTAAGACTATTTTAAAAAGAAAAATCACTTTAGCCCCTATATATCCGTTTTCTGTGATGGGGGGGGGGGGGGGGGGGGGGGTCCAGTGGGAAACACAATATTTACAAAAACAAAGAACAAAAAAACTTTCCATTTACCTTGATTGTGACCTCTTCAGCACAAGAGTGGATATGTAATACACAGCTGTAGCCTGCACATATAATGGACTTGTGTTCCAGGATGACAATCTGAAATCAGGAAGAAAAAACAGGAGACATTTACCCAGTCAGTGTCAATGCAAATCACTGTATCTTAGAAGGGGGGGGGGGAAGCAATTATACATTTTGTTCATTTTTGTAACGTGCCAATTTCCTTTCGAAGGAACAACATTGTACGTTGTAAACTTAACAGAAAATAGAGAAATTCTCACCTGGGCATCAAACACGCGTCCTGTGTGACACAGGTTTTCAGGAGAACACAGCACAAAACCTGGCGACACATCCTGGAAAATAACACATAACAGTATATTCCTTTGCTTGAAACATATAAGATCAGTAGTCTGTGAGTAGAATCATCTCAATAAAAACATATATGCTTTTGAAGGCAAACACGAGCTTTAAAAACTCACGAATAGCTGTGTGGTACAAGTTGAGCTACAGACTTGAGTAAAGACTGAAGGTAACTTGTTTGAACCCCACAAGGTCATCATTTGTACAGGGCCCTCCCCCAGTTCCCTGTACCTTTGAAATCATCTTCATGGTGGTGAAGGGGTGGTGGGGGTGGGGTGTGTGTGTGTGTGTGGGGGGGGGGGGGGGGTCATTACACTTTTAATTACAGTTTCAGTTCAACTCATTGGCTCCCTTGTGTAACAATGGGAGTCTATGTATTAACCCTCCGTCGTCTGTCTGTCTGTGTGTGTGTGTGTGTGTGTGTGTGTGTGTCCAGAAAACTTTAACGTTGTCATTTTCTCAGAATCTACAAACAGTAGAGGCACCAAACTTGGCATGCTGATAGACTAGCACAAGACCTTTCAAAACATATCATTTTGAATGACCTTGACCCAAGGTCAAGGTCACTAAAGCTCTCTGTTTGAAAATTTTACATTGGCATTTTCTCGTAATCTACAAATGCCAGAGGTTTTAAACTTTGCATGATGATAGACATTGATAAGAACTTTACAGATATACATGTAGTCAGTGACCTTCTGTCAAGGTCAAGGCCGTACAAGATAGTTTTGTGAAACCTTAACATTGGCATTTTCTCAGAAACAATGAACAGCAGAGGTGCCAAACCTGGCATGCTGATAGACAGTGATAAGACCTATGCACACATACCATCTTAAATGACCTTGACTGAAGGTCAAGGTCATTGAAACAGTGTTCGGAAATTTTACATTTGCATTTTATCAGTATCTAGAAGAATCAGAAGCATCAAACTATGTGCGATGATTGACATTGGCAGCACCTTTACAGACATACCTGTGTTCAGTGACTTTTAGTCAAGGTCAAGGTCATGCAAGCGTTTTTTTTTTTTTTTTTGGGGGGGGGGGGGGGGAACTTTAACCTTGGCATTTTCTTCAAAACAACAAACAGTAGAGGCACCAAATGAGGCGTGATGATAGACAGCAATGAGACCTACCTTTCTGAATGACCTTGACTGAAGGTCAAGGTCATTAAAGCTGTCTGTTGTCAATTTTAACATTACTGTTTTCGGAGGAACTACAAATGCTAGAGGCATCAAACTTGGCATGATGATAGACATTGATGAGATCTCTTTTGAATGACTTTGACCAAAGGTCAAGGCTGTACAAACTGTTTTGGGGAAAATTGTAATATTGCCAGGAACTCAGAGCGCCAGACACATCACTTAGCATGATACTGGATAATGATAAGAGCTCTACAAACATACTTTTGTGAATGACCATGACCTGTGTCACAAGGGAGCCATGGAGGCTTCTGCCTCTCTAGTTTTTTATATGAAAGGATGCTGGCACTGTGGCAGGTTCTAACCCAAAAACAATGTGAGGCAGTTAAAGGGTTAAACCTCCAAAGTGTCATCCCTCTCATCGACCCACCTCCTCCTCCACACCAGCGATTTTGATTTTGACGTTCTCCCCGGGGTAGGCGTCTTCACTTTCTTCCTCGTCCGTGATCAGGGACACAACTTTTACGCTGGCCTGCCACACCAAAAAACAATTTAATATTTAAACAATTTAAACAATGTATATTATGTGTGTTGCATCAGTAGAGGATGTTAAAAAACAATTTAACATCCTCTACTGATGCAACACACATAATATACATATACACCTTATTAACATAGAAAAAAATTCACAGCTCTACTGAGAATGTATACATAGGATCCAGTTTCTAGTGTTACATCTTATGTTTGAAAAGCACACACTGGAATCAAACACCAACATTATCCATACTTCGACAAAAAGAAGTCCAGGCTACAAACAGAGGAACCTCACCTTGTTTGGCATGAGTGTAAGTTTCTGGTTGCAGCAGACGACACCTGACTCTATCTTCCCTAGTAAGATCGTTCCCATATCCTGAAAACAGAACCATACTGTGCAATATCACACACGAAAAAAGACAGACCAATAAATATGGTAAACTAGTATTTCCTTATTACTGGATATTAAAAGCTAAATGTCAACAAAATACTGCAAAAGCACAATAGCTTGTATGAAATCTCTTACCCACACTTCAACCACAACACAGATTTACTTCTATTTTAGTTCAAATCTTGTAATCCATTAGTGGCAAGTAACCTGCCAAAGTTTGAAAAAAGAAAAAGAAAAAGCATCTTGTAGCTGATGTTGCACATTTAAAGCTGACTTGGCAGGTTTCGCAGGTGATATGGCACAGCAGACGGCATGTTTACCTTGTACTTATCTACTACTGGGACTCGAACAGGAGCATCTTTGTCTCTGTTCATGGGAGGCATCTCATCCAAATAGTCCAGCAGTGAAGGACCCCTGCAACATATCACACAGGGACAATAATTTATTGTTACTGAAAATTTCCACATTACCGTGCATGTACAAGAAACAGTATAGCAAATTCTCAGCCCCTAACACAGAAAAACATTATATAGCTTGGTAGTGTCGGTTTTGTCTCTTGGCTTTTGTTTGGTTTCAACAGTATCCACACATTCAAAACATAGTAAGTCAAGGCTCAACTCTTAGGCAAAACACTGGAAAAAAACAACAAATAAACAACAACAACAACAAACAAGCAGAACTGTCTATGATATTCAAAGAAATCTCACCTGTACCACGGGCATAGAGACTCCTCTGGGACCGTTCTCAAGAATGCCCCTGTCAGTCCTGAGCAAGGCATGAAGTAGATGTCTGTTTTGGGGTTAAAGCCACATTTTCGTAAGTATGGCAGTAGTTTCTCTTTGCACTCGTTGTATCTGAAATACAGACGTCAAATCTAAACTGAAGGCGACCATGACAAGGGTTGACTCTGCTACCAAGTCCCATCCCATCCCATGCCTTCCATGGGCAAAACTCTGCTCATCTAAAAAATGCTTTATTAAGTCAAATAAAATTCTCCCTTTGTGACACCAGTGCTGGTTTACTGTCCTCTTTCATCTTGCACTATTTTACTTGTTTGTTAGTTAACTTCCTGACTGCTGTTCATGCATAGACAAATTAATGAAGAACACTGCAAACCAATACCTGTCGACATCCCACTCTACTGTGGGATCATCCATCTTGTTAATGAGGACGATCAAGTGTCGTACTCCAGCAGTTTTCACCAACATAGCATGTTCACGCGTCTGACCACCGCGTTCAAAACCAGTTTCAAACTCCCCTCTTCTGGCTGATATCACCTGCACAAGTTTAAAGAACACATGCAACTCTCTCATGACACCACCGAGACCAAAGCACATGATAAGGAGATTGGGAAACAAGATGTGTTATGCCACCGTCACCAGCAGCAGAGATAAAGCGTGTCAATTTACAGGGCTGCTAGACAGACTCCCCTGCTCACAAGGAGCTAGTTCAAAATCTGTCAAGTGAAAGGTCAGCAGCCCAGCTGGCAACATAAATTTGGACTCAGCCGGCAGAACAAAATTCATTAGAATTTAGATCTACCATGAATTGTGCCAGACGAACAACTATCTGTTGTTGCCAGCCTGGCTGGCTCCGATTAATTATTCAGTTAGCCACACTCACACTAACAATGAAGGACGATAAAATGCTTGATCAACCCAATCTTCAAGCAGTGAGAACTATAACACCTCCCTCGATTCTGCAGAACTATATGCACCAAACCATCTCAAAATGTTGCAGTATCTCAAAAAGGGTAATTCATCAACTCCACCATGATCCCAAGACAAGTCTGAACAAATTTCTTACCAATATTGCCAAGTCTGCCTGCGAGGCACCACCGATCATGTTTGGTACAAAGCTCTTGTGACCAGGTGCATCAAGCACTGTGAAGTGTTTCTTGTCTGTTTCAAAGTATGCTCGCCCAACCTCCACTGTCTTGCCTTTTTCCCGTTCCTCCAGGTTTGTGTCCAACGCCCAAGACAGATACCTGCAGGACATGGCATAGCATCTTGAGGAAAATGCCAAACAGGAACACACACCCAGGCTTATAGGTCAGAAACATGCAACAGTTTTCCCTGTGATGAAGATAAAAGTCAAAGTTACAGTTTACACCGACCCTGACCTAACTATGCCTCTATGGACCTCTGATGTTAGGACCTGAAAAATCAAACAAGTTTTGGTGCATTCATTTCTTCGCAAACTGTGGCTCTGAGGTATGCAGTCTCGTGTTTCTACTCAAAGACTAACCCGAAGTAAAATTCCATCAAGTAAGTCTCATACGGTAACATGTACAACAAAGGATACACATTCAGCAATGAAGTTAAAAACACAACGGCAAAATTATAATCACCAGGTTTCTCTGTTTTTCTCCTTTGCTTCACGTTCATATTTCTCAAGTGTTCTCTTATCCACCATTCCCGTGAGGTATCTGATGACAAAAAAGAAAACATTTATTTACGTGCACAACAAACCTTGGCACAAAAGCTAACAAATTTTCACTATAAAAATAAATTGAAAAGTTTATCATAAATCATAAAATACAGCCACTGCCAAGAAAGGTACGAGACCAATGAGGCTGCCAACATGACGAGAGTAAAAATCAACTGCATTCCACTATCAGAAGGAGGCGCCACACACATATAATTACTGAAACATTTATAAAGCTTTGTCTTAGAGTTGGACAAAGTATGAGCTGCAATATTGATTAGTTTTCTATATCTGCCATTTCACACTACTCCAATGGGAATGTCAGCCTGTATAAGAAAAGTTTTCATCTTACAGGAGATGTCCTCCGATAGTCGATTTCCCTGCATCTGCAAAACAAAACATCATATTATTCATGATATTCTGTAACTGGTGAAGCTGACAGCAAATGTAAATTTTTTAGAAACAGAAGGCTTCTGTTTTCGTTTATTTTCTGTTTCTTTCTAGTCAGCAACTTTTCACTGTTAGCGTGTCCAAGTAGTAGAATCTGGGACAGTCTGAGGCAGAGATAGAACAGTAAACAAATGAAAACACATATATATATACACACACAAAAAAAACACTAACTTACCGACATGACCAATGAACACAACGTTGATGTGATCTTTGCGGACTTTGCACGGCTCTTTGGGTTTTGGTTTTGGTTTCACAACCTCCACTTCCTCCTCATCTTCATCCTCTATCTCATCATTTAATCCCTCATCCCTGTCCGCCTCTGCTTTTTCATCTTCAGTCTCCTTGTCCCAGGCTTCATCTAAAATTAGACGATATTAATTTTTTTTTTTTTTTAATTCACCATCATACGTGATCAAGGAATAGTGGCATGCACAATCAGCCAAAAAAGAATTTAATGGCTTATTAGTATTAATAACATTAGACTAGAGCATCAGCTGAGAAAGGGGAGCTGGGGTGGCCAAATGGTAGAGCGTTGGACTTCAAAAATATAATGCTCGGGCCGCGAGTTCGTATACCGGCTGGGGCCAAATATTTGTGCTGGCTTTTTCATCGTTGCCCCGTCTTTGGTAGCGCCTGTATGTGGTGGAAAAGGAACGTTAAACCCCAAACACCCACCCACCCACTCAGCTGAGAAAATCATGCTTGATACTATGATAGTTGATGTGAGGCAGCTGACACAATAAAGTCTAAGAATTTTTCAAAACACACTAATGAAAGTGGTTGGGAAAAGACAGAGAGGGATGTACATCACAGTGGCACAGCAGTTGTCTTGTAAATTAAAAAATTACCATTCTGTTCATCTGCTTCTGGCGGTGCCTCCTCAGGTTCACCCGATCCATCCATATCTGGTTTCAAAGGGTTACCTGAGCGACAGCAGAAAACAAGGTGCTGTAAGGTAATCACTTCTACAAATTCAAAATTTGACATTTTCATTAAATTCTGGTGAGAATTGATGGACTTGTTCAGCACATTCCATTCTTCCTCACCAGAGAACATGCTATTCATTGTTTTCTACTGAATCGTGCGTGAGAAATTATCCATGCCCAAATAATGGGATTTCAGAATCAGAATTGCTACACCGTCATGACGTACCGAAACCTGAAATCAGGAATAAGTACTGTGAGAAATAACCCATGCCAAACTAATGGGGTTTTAAATACTCATAAAACTGAAAGTGAAATTGCACCACTGTCATGACATGTGAACCTGGAATGTTGCGATAAACAACTTATGCAAAGATAATGTTAAAATGTGTTATCCAAGTAACAAACAATGAAAATCGTCCTTATTCTTCAAACTTTTTTGTGTGTCAATACAATGGTGTGTGTAAACAGAACTATAAATTTTACAATGTCTGACTAGCGTATACCACACCCTACTTACACCAAGCCTGCTCTGGAAAAAAATTCTACAAAAAGAAGTGAAAAACCTGCAAAGCTCGACTTTCTTATTTAAATGACCGTTCCTCATATTGCCCTATGGCAGTTGGCACATTCCGAAGAATAGTACGGTTGTTCTAGACAAGTATGGAGTCGTTGAACAGCCGCGACGCACATGTGTTACATTTCGGGCGGTTGGTTAGAAACCTGTCGGCTAAACTAGCAACCGTCATCTGGTGCGATTATATTGAGACAGCCGATTGTCCGCCTCATCCTGGCAAACAACGTACCGTCATTTACTGAGTCCGTAACTGCGTTGGAATCCTCGGACCGCGGCTGAATAGGGACGAACTCGGCTGCAAACACGTTCTGACCAGGCGTGAACACTGGGGCATTCACGTTCAATTTTGACGAAAGTTCCTTCGAAAGCTGAGCTCCAGAGTCCCCAGTTCCGCCGGATGTGTCTTCCCATGATTCGGGAACACTATCTTCGCCGTTCTGGGATGCCATTACTCTTTTCTAGATGGAAAAATATGTGGCTTTTCTCTCAAATTTCCGTGCACCGCGTGTAAGACTCCCTTGGTGACGTCACATGTAGTTCACATGCGCATTCGGAAATCCCGTGAAATGTCATGCCCGAGATATTGAAGAGTTCCATTTTTTTTTTTAATTAAGTAGTCTCACTCATATAGTTTATATAAATCAAGACAGGTTCAGTACCTCTTATAAAAAAAGATAAGGTGGATGAATTACTTTGAAAACTGTTGCAAAGCCCTTTTTCATCATGGCGGTCAGCGCAGCCGCTGCGTTGCTTGACGAGTTGATGGGCCGTGCCCGAAACTGTGATCCTAATGAGCAACCACCCGAATTACATTGGGATGATCCAGAGGTAACAATGAACACTTGACAATAAGTGTGTATTGCCCTACCTTCCCGTTTGTCTGTACTTCTGTATGCTTATCATCTTGCCCTTCGTGGGGCCGATTCTGAGAACACCTACTCATAGTCTTACTAAACACCGAAATTTGCAGAAATAAATCTGAATTGTTCTTTTTGTCTGCAAATGATGACGAAGAATGGGATAGACTGATTTTCTAAGGGATTTTTTTCAGGGATTCTGAATATCAGATATTTTGCCACAGTGTCTTTCACATTGCCCAATGTACTCTGCCTAAATGAGTACAATTAGCAGGATCAGTGGTTGGCATTGTATTTGTAGGTTGATTGCGGATAAACCGAACTGACTGAGATCTAGGATTTTCAAGTGGAATAACTTAGATTTGGGGGTTAGGGCTGGGTTATGGATATTTTTGTATGACATCAAGAACAAACAAAAAATGGCAAAACAAGTCAAAAAATGAAAATGTAAGGTCATCATAACTTACACAAGGCATCTTTATTTTAGATTATTTCATACCACTTGGTGGTGTTCTCAGAGAAGAGTAGGGCCACAGTCACCCTTCATCTTCGTCCCCTCATCCCATCCCCACAAAACGGGGGTGTGACAGCCCTGACCAATGGGGCTTTGATATTCCATGCCAAAGGATCTGTGGCATTTTATGGAATGCGTAGCCATGTGTCGTGAAGTGCATGCACAGCCGGTTCTGGTTAGACCCTCATGGAGAGGCCACTGTGACGCTGTCTTCGGTGGTCTGCTGTTCTGGTGACGGTGTATAGCTGACCGTGTTTTTTTCTCTCTAGAGTTTTCCTTCTCCTGCGTCCGCAAGCCGAATTCCGCCAAAATGGGGTGGGTCGCCTTCGGTTTTGTTACACTTAGCCGTTGGGACACGCAAGGTCCTCATCCGCCTTGGCCGTTGACTGCCCGGAGCAGTTCATCTGCCCTGTGGTGCAGTGTAAGAACACCACCCCCTCACGTGGTTTAGCCCACCAGCTGAGGCGGTGTGCCGGGGTGTGGCGCTTGGAGCCAGCACGTGAGAGTTTTAGGAGATAGATGAGGTCCAGTGGTGCCCGTCCACTCCACAAAGTGGAGCGCAGCTGCCGAAACGCCAAAGGTGCTACCTCTATCCAGAGCCCCCTACACCCCATTTTATGGAATGAATTTATTTTAAGTGTCAAGTGATAAGTCAGATTTTCTTGCATCGTAAAGTACGTGTACTCATAGTTTTGAATGTTTAGATTTTGTGACTTTATTTTCTCCCTACACTCTTGCAGGTTTGCAAGTTCTTCCTCTGTGGATTTTGCCCACATGAATTGTTCACAAATACAAGAGCTGATCTTGGTATGTCTCTCTCTCTCTCTCTCTCTCTCTCTCTCTCTCTCTCTCTCTCTCTTGCAGCTTTTTGTGACTTTTTTAAAATTTGGCATGATTACCGTAAGCTGTTTTTTTCTCATGCTTTGTTACAAATCTCAGATGCACTGCAAGTGCAACAGGGCAAGATAGTGAACAAGGTTTAACAAATCCCATTCTCTATTCTGTATGGGTAGCCTAATTACAGATTACTTTCTGAGGAGAGGATGGGTGGTTTATGACTTTCAGAACAATTACTGTCTACCAGGTGAGAAGTAGTGTTTTAAACAAAAAAAATAAAGTAAAACAAAGTATTGATTTAAAAAGAATGAAAGAAAGAAATATCATTTGCTAGATGATAAATTTTCCTCTCACTGTGTTGGCAAAACACTTGTGACTACTTTCATGTTTTAGTGAGCTTACTGGTTGCTTGCCTTGTGAGTAGGTTGTGTTTTTCCCCCGTGTCTGCTTCATTGTACTCACAATTTAATCATTATGTCTCTGATGTCTTTTTTACAGGTACATGCAATAAGATCCATGATGACAATTTACGTAAGCAGTAAGTCATTTCCTGTGTTTTGTAAATTAGCCCTGTCAAGTTTGGTTTATTTGTTTGTTTAGAGTACAAAAATTATAATGTGTTTTAGGTGATTTGAATAAATTGTGTAGTTTGATTTTGTCAATATCATTCTTTTAACTTTATGCATCAAGAACTTTATCCTAATGCATTCAATTGAGGAACAACTGTTCTTTTTCAGATACCAGGGCAGTGCTCGGTTTGAAAAGATGGGCTATGAAGATGACTTTCTCCGTTTTCTTCAAAACCTGATCTCAGATGTTGAAAAGAGAATTCGCCGAGGGCACCAGAGGCTGGCACTGAATAACACACAGGGAAATGTAATTGTTTATAAATTTATGTGCCTATTCACTTAGCTAGCAATAGCTCTGCTGGTCAACGAAGTGAGGCTGTTTCATAAACTTTCATAATTTGTCATTTGGATTAGAGGCAGTTGAATTTTTAACTGGGGGACTGAAGATTGCAGCTTACATGACATGTATTCATTTTGTCTGGCTGACTAAAGGGTAATGGAAAAGGGATGTGCAGTAAAACTGTCATCATTGTAATTTGTAATTTTCCTGGCATTTAAGAAACTCCCCTGTCCAATTCTACTTTTAGAATACCAGACCTACCCATTCTAGAAGATAGAGCAGGATATTGCCACAGATTAGAGATCTGGTCATTGACTTACTCTGATGTGAACTTTGAGACATTGGACTGGACTGTATTTTTAAGTTTACAGGTCTGTTACTGGTTTACTGTTGAAGTCGCCTTTCCTGACAGCTTCTTCTTATTTTTTTCTCTTTAACAGTTGAATGGCAGCTTGTCGTCAGCCAAGGAGGAGAAGATCAACATGCTGACAGAGAAAATCAATGAGCTTGTGAACCAAGTGAGTACTGTGAAGGCTTTCCCCAAAACTTCACAGATGTCTTGCTATTACTGTATTAGCTCAAACCTTTTAAGTTATTTCATCAGGGTTCCCAAATATCCACAGATCTACAGAAATCACATGCACAGTGTATACTCACAGAGAGTTGGTGTACCTATGGCCAGTATGGGGAGACTGTTGCCACAAACTTGAGGGAGCCAAGACTCGCCCACTTCACGGGTGTGGCTTTGGGGATGCTTCCCTTGTTATGACATATCTCATGATGTGGATGATTGTACGAGTGACACCACAGGTGCCACAATTCCCGGGCCTGGTTGATGCCAGGATATTTATGACAGGAAGCACAGAATGTGGCCCTGTCATGCGGTCCCAAACTACATGGACTTCCATAGATTTATCATACCATCGTCGTCCTCCTCCTCCTCATACCTAACAAAATTGCCTCAGATTCCAGTCCATCCATGGATTCCACCCAGGACTTGAGAGGAATGCCACTGGAGCTGGCACAGAGTGGCGGCAACAACTAGAAACAGTTTTGTACAGAGTTTTATATGTGTGCAGGCTGAGGAGCTTGGCTGTGAAGGCAAAGTAGAAGAGGCTCAGGGAGTGATGAAACTTTGTGACCAACTGAAAGAGGAACGATTGCAGATTCAAAATGTAAGTGAAGTCTCTTTTTTTCCCCCCCTCTTTCAGTGTCACTTGTGGTTCTTTTCTTTTTTTTTTAGTTTAACAGACATTCCCACAGTTTTTTCCTGTTTAATGATACGATACTTTAGAGATGCATTATTCTTCTGAATCCAGATTGTATACGTGTCACACTGTTGGTTGCAGAAATCTGTTTTTGTTTCTTCAAGAGTGTCAAAAAAGGAAAATACATGACAGTTTCAAGACGTTTGATGAAACATTTGTTTTCTTGCAGCAAAGTTCAAATGAGGAAATGCCACAGCTGAAGCAGATGGAAGTTTGTGAGGTCTGTGGTGCCTTCCTGATCGTTGGCGATGCACCCCAGCGTCAGGACGAGCACCTGATGGGCAAGCAGCATGCTGGGTATGCACAGGTCCGCGCCGAGATAGAGAGAAGAAAGGTATGTCTATCAATCAATCAGTCAGTTGTCTGTCAATCAATCAGTCAGTCAGGTCATACTCTTATTAACCCAGAGGCAGATTTATTATCTGGTCAGTCAGTGCTTTCCAGTATATGTTGGATTGCCGTGCTTTGAAAGGTGTAGCATGGATGTCATATCGTATAGCATACATACATGTGGATGTAGGTCATGCCTCAGTACATTTGGCTACATTCTGTTTGCTGGGTGATTCAAATTCCTTTCACGAATATAAAAAAATTCTTGCGTTTCCAAAGACTGTTGCAGAGATTTGAAACAGTGGAAGTCAGTTTGCTTACTATCAGACGGCTTTATTTTCATCCTGTGTTAGGCAGCCTGTTGGTATTATTTACAGCTGAATTGCTTTTGGCAGCTGAACACTTACAGAGGTTGTGCTCTTTTTTTCTTTCTTTTTTTTTTCAGCAAAAAATGCGGTCACAGGTGGAGGAGAAAGAGGCCAAGAAGGTGCAGGAAAAGGAAGATCGAGAGCGCGAGGTGGAGCGTGAACGTGAGGAGCGAAGGAAGCGTGACAAGGAGAGGGAGGATCGTGAAAAAAGGGAACGGGAGCGTGAGCGCGAGAAGGAACGAGAGAAGGAGCGAGAGCGCAGGAGGAGAAGCAGGTCACGGGGTCGTCGATCCAGAAGTCATGAGAGACGCCGGAGTGGCAGCCGTGATCGTCGCAGGAGTAAAGACAGGTAAAACACTGTAGTTGATCAGGGGAGAGGGAAGTGTAATAGACTGCCCGTGTCAAAATATGCCTTTAGCTTGCAAAACAGGGGCATTGTTACATGGTTTGACAGTGAAAAAGGGCTTGAGTTTTTCCATCTTTTGGTTTCTTGGATGTGTTCAAAATGTTTGTTGAAGTTGGATTGAAATATACTCTGTGCAGGAGACGACGGTCACGCTCTAGAAGTCGCAGCCGAGATCGCCGCAAGAGTAAGAGTTCTCGGCGAAGCAGGAGTCGCAGCCGTCATCGTTCTCGCAGTCGAGACAAAGAAGGCAGTTCCAGCCGAAGAGAGAGGGAACGGGGTATGCTTTCTTTTCTTCTTCTTTCCCCCTTCCTTTTTTTTTTTTTTTTTTTTTTTCCTTTCTTCAGCTCTTGCGTTGGCTGTACAGTCATGAAATTTGAATCGGAATCTGTTGTTTGAGAAATTTGATTGTGTAGTTTTGTACACATTGACTTGGTTTCAAAGATTGTGCACTTTAATCTTTATAATATCTCCTTGGTTCCACCCTCTGAAAGCAGAAAAGTTCTGCTGCCGACACTCCAAAACTCCATATCCCTCAAGTCAGAATAAAGACCTTTGGTCAGCGTAGTTTTTCATACCAGGGTCTGACCTGCTGGAATGATCTCCCAGCATCAATCAGATATGCAGACACAAAACCATCCTTTGAGCAAAATCTGAAAACCCACCTCTTCACTGACCCTAACCAATAGCTGTTATACATCATCGTCTTGCTGGTCATGCGTGTGTGTGGCAGTGTGTGTGTGTACCGGGGGAAGCCGTGTATGATGCTGCACATTAAGTGTTTGTAGTTAAATGTATGTGTGGAGGAATGTTGCGTGTGTTTCCGTTTCTGTGTGAGTGAGTGCGTGTAGACTGTAAGGCGCCCTGAGCTCCTGCGGGAGGGAGGGCGTCCCTTAAATACCCATTATTATTTATTGTTATAAAGCATGTGACTAACCAAGGTGCAGTTCTGGCATGCATGCAAAATAAACATAACACACACACACACACACACACATCTGCACCCACCAATTTCAGCTGCTCAAGATGATCCATTGAGATTTTTTTTTTTTTGTTGTTTTTTTTTTTTGTAGGGAAGGACAAAGACCGGGAGTCTCGGTCCAAACGATCAGAGGATCCAGAAGCAGCCAAGAGCGGCAGCAAGAGCCCGGAAAAGGAAGAGAGACGGCAGAGCCTGAGCCCTCCCAAATCTGAAGATGACGGCGTGCACTCAGCAGGTGACACTAAAAAAGAATGAGGTACCAGACTGGGACCTCGAGAGGTAAGTCTTCGGTTCCGTTCTCTACTTCTTCCGAGTTTTTCATATCTTCTTTTCAGGTGACCAAAGGTGAGTGCGTGGCAGGCAGGTTTTCACAGTCAACAGTGGGTGACTGCAGGGCGGCGATGGAGAAGCGTCATACCTCATCTCTTGTTCCACTTCCAGCCTAAAAGAAACTCCATAGCAATCATAGAGGCTTGGACTGCCTTCTTGGAGGTACCATGTCTACTGATGGGTCATGCTTAGCTTTGGGGTTGTCTTCACTTTCACTTTCAGGCTTCCTGATTTGGTTCTAGGAATGTAAGATAGGCTGGGCAGGTTGAAATGATCACAGGGAACTTGCATTTTCAGTAGAAGGGGTGTGGCTGAGTGAATAGATCATTAGATAGGTGACAGGCATGGGGTTGGAATGGTTTTATGTCTTTCCATTCTGTAATACGGTGCACTAGTACAGCAAAGTGTTCTAATTTGAGATGGAAATGGTTGTGGAAAAGATGAGTGCATTGATTTCATATGTGGTTGGGTTTTTTGGGGGGTGGGGATAGTAGTGTCAAGATTTGTGTGTACACAGTCGTTTTGTGAACTGTCTTTTGTGGTTTTTTTTGTCTCGTGTGTTTGTCATTTAAACTTGTCTTTTTCTTTTTCTTCATTGGTAATTTTACTTCTTATGTGGATGTAGACGGTACCTGCTGTACAGTCATAGACGTGGAAAAGACGTTTTAAATCCAGCGGGGAATGGGGCAGGGTTTTTCCGTCATGATAAATGGAGCAATGGCTGAAATAGTAAAACTGTTCACTTTTTGGTGGTGGATGGGATGTAGAGCTGTGTCTAGCACTGACAGAGAAGTGAGTGTAATCTTGACGAGTACTTTAAGTTTTTCTCCTTTTCGTACTTGTCTTGACGCACCATGACACCAGTATACATTTTAATGCCAACTGTCCGCTGATGTTTGAAGTCACGGTAACTGACGCTGCAGGATCAAGGAAGGAGAACTCTGGGTCACCATTTGTCTAGAATTGTCCTAAAGGTATTTAACACCATGCAGCTGCGTTTGTGGCTTAAGTCTGTTGTCTTGCTATACAATGTTTTGCTTGTGGGTTTATTAGTTCACTTCTTTTATCATAAGGGTATTACCAGATTTGCTTTATGGAAAGCATTTTCTCTCTGTCAGTCTGTTTCCCTCTCAAATTTGCCCATTCCTCCACCCACCCCCCATGCCCCCCTCCCCTACCCAAGAAAAAAAAAACCACCAAAAACCTCATCCCAGTAGTGTAATGTGTAGGCAGTCACCCAAATAGGTGCTGCAAGAACAGTCAGTTGCATTCAGAAAACACTGAGCAGCCTTGATGTACTTTGGGCAGAGGTACATGTATTCCCAAGGCTAAAAACAACAATTTTATGTTACTTCATAAATGTGCTTGTGGAAATAATCAAGAAATCGAAGTCATACTGGCGCCTGTATACATCATGTATCGCTGTGGTGGTAATGTTTTTGTGGAAAGTGGTTGCTGTTCATATTGAGTGTCAAGGCTGCTCTGTATTCGTTACAATGCACAACATCTTGCCATTACTTTGGCTCACACAGTAAGACACACAAGTGTATACACATTCACACACACACAGGCAGGCATGTGTGTGCGCGCACGTGCGTGCACACACACACACACACACACACACACACATTTCAAACTCAAAACTAAAAACCATAGAAATGACCAGGTTGAAACTGAAAAGAGCAAACTCAAGTGTCTAGTTTGGGGGCTGCGTTGTGTAGAACACACTACACTCGACACTGGTTGTTGTGCCATGTTTGCTCAATCTCTTAGCTCTGTATTTCATATTTGGTGTGGTACCTACTTTCATCATCCCTGCTTCGGATGTTTGCAAAGAGAGGTCGATATGTGCAGCTTTTGTGTGAGGTGGGTCATATCTTTCTTAATGAGCATGGACGAAAATTATGGGTGATAGTACATCATACTTGTTGGCAGTCACAAGTTTATCTCCACATGTGGTTTCTCTGATTTAACTCTTTTTCCCCCTCTTAATTCCCATTCCCGTGCCACGCCTTTCCTAAAAGTCCTCTGCAGTTTTGACATCCAGTTTGCTCAAGTCTCCTATCTGCTAGACTATCCCTGGCTTTACACCTACAGTGTTGTCATTGTACACTTCAGCACAACTAACTTTTATTCATGCCCTCCCCTGCCTGTTTGTGGAGATCTAACCAAGATACAGTGGATCTCCACCCAAGTCCTTTGCCCTCCCACCCCCCACAAAAACAACAACAAAACCCCCAAAAAAACACATGGGGAAAAAAAAAATTCTCAGTGTGGAGATGAACTTGACAGTGTACATGTGGCATATCACCTTGCAGATGAAAGATGCATCAAGTTTTGTAGGTGCTAGACACATTTCGGTTTGGCGTTTGCACTGTGGAATTGTGCGTTTGTGTGTCGGAATTTTTTTGTAGTAGTGTTTCATCTCCAAGGTGTTATGCCTGATGGGAACTTCTCTTATCACTAAATGTATTGTGCTGTTGGTTCCCTTTGTAAATCCGCATTGATAGTGACTAATTTTGGTGGTGCTTTCTGTTTCTTCTTTTGCAGATGACTGGTCGAGGTCTTTTGTCAGTCCACAAATATATCAAGATCAGTTACTCTTCGTTGTTTGCCAATCATCTACATGCCAGTGTTTGGTATTTCTTTCATATTTCATGGATAGGTTCACTGTAGTAATTCTAACCCACACATGCGCCAACACCTACACACCGCATGCATGTTCCTTCATTAGACAGGAAGACTGTCTTGACATTTTAATGGGTTTTGTTTTTGTACATTTGTCTTGGAATTTCGTTGTTAATTCCTTAGTGCATACAATTTCAGAATAAATTTGATGGACTAGTTGTTCATGCTTATGTGTTTGTGCGCATGTGAGACTGAGTGAGAAAGGATTTTGAAGTCTTCTGCAAACACACACACACAAACACACAAACACAACTAAAGGCTAAGAACTGCTGAAAACTTCATTTGTCTCACACTCACAGGACTTCAAGTCCAGGTGCATTTTGTACATATATATATATATAGATTGGGATGTTTTGAAGTGTAAATTGCAAATGTATCTGCAATCATTCATTGATTCCCGCATTCTTTCTGTAATCTGGAAAAAGGGCCAGAAGGGCCTAAGCACCATGGATTCGATATGCACTTGGCCCTTTTCCGAGATCACAGTCAAACCACATATTACATCTGTGCATCACACACCTTTGCTGCAGCCATTTTCAGTAATGTCAGCACAACATGGTACACGCGCACCTGCTCACACAAACATGCAAAAAGCTTGCTCAAACTGGCTGTATGCAAGGGATCTGCACTCAGCTGTGCACAACCCCACATTCACACATCACTGCTGCTATTCTCCTGCTGAATGACGGCTGCCGCAGAACAACTGCGGGTAAAGAAAAGACCTTTGCATGCTCCCTGAGCATTCCTTTACTTATCAACCACTCGCAAATTCATATGGATCATGTCACTGCTGAAACATCTTGAGGCCTGTCTGTCTTTTTGGAAGTGATGATGAACAGATGTACACTGTCTATGCCAGGACAGTCCATTCGCAGGCTGAAATCCTCATCACAAAAAGAGCTGACTGGAATCTCCTTTGCCTGCAGGCTCCACTTGCTCAGGTAAAATTCAATGGATCTGGTTGCACTGGGGGAAAAAAATGTAACAATACCAGGATGAAGAAAGTTCGACACTGATGAAACGGGTTATCACTCGTCAAAGAAAAAGTAATGTATGGTCATTTGGTTATGGTAAGTGTTCACGAAGTAAAGTGCTACCCAGAATAAAGGGATTCGCACAATGTAGCAATTCAGTAGGCCTTTTAATTTTTCTTTAACTTGGATTACATCTGGACTCTGGAAAATGAAAAAGTATTTTACTAAGAAATATGTGTACAACTCAACTATTGATGAGATCAGCTCACCTTCTCTTTTGGTAAGTGCACCAAAATTCGCAGACTACATTTCGATTCATTAAGAAGGCCACAGTCACTAAGACATCCTCAAAATCTGAAAAAAGAAAAGAAGTGTCCGTTACTGTAAACCCGTAGGACTATATGACAGTGGGAAAGACTCTGAATGAAGTGATGGTCCATTTCAATATTGCAACCATTTTTTTTATTACAGCAGCCTCTTATAGTACACTGAAGAAATCAGGCAGCTAGGGCAACCCTCCTGGGAACACAGGACATAACCCTGGCAACAGAAACAGAGCACAATGGTTTATCTGAATTCTGTGGTGGTAATTTCTTCTAGGATTTTCTGATAATCTGCATTTTTGTCAGTAGAAAAACTGGCAGAATTGACCATCTTGATACCAAGTTTCCAAGATGGTCCAGCTGCAAATACGCATAAAGTGTTACTGGCAGATATCATATAAAGACATACCCTACTATGTTACCTGCATGCGCATCTGTTACCTCAATTTCCGCAAATACAGTTAGCGTTTTTGCGCACTGGAGTGTAAAGGTAATGGAATACAGCTATACCTGCTATGTCAATGCATGTACCTTTTGTATCATAGAAGCAGTCTGAACCCAGTATGATGTGAACTGGTGGCAGCTGAAGCAATGGCGGACTGACTATTCCCCATGTAAGAGGTATAACATCTACACCAGTCAAGTTGTTGGCCTTGCAGCTTTTCTGACAGTTTTCAAGGCAGTCTGGATAGAGGGCACTGTCACTGAGGATTACTCTTGCACCACATTTTGCAGCAACTACGCCAGTAAGGGCTGTGCCACTGCCAATCTGTAAAGAGAATCAAATTCACCTGCATTAGTACATTTAGTCATTTTCCACTCTCCTCCTATTTTACACACATAGTGACATACCCACGATCCATGACACAGACTGAAGTACTTAAAAACCATGCTGAAACATCTGACAGAACAACTCATATATTTCAAAATGAAACTTCTAGTGAGAAGGGAGACGATTTTGCTTCCAGTATGAGAAGGGGAAATTTTCCTAAACCAAGTAAATGTCTGTTCAGCATCAATGCTGTTCTTTACAGAATTTTCAACATACTTGCAAACGTTGTAATTCTACATTATGTCTTCCATAAAACACAGCTTTTCTGTCTCCATGGGAACTAAAAGTGTACACTATACATTACCTCCAGCACTGTTTTCCCACGGAGCAAGTGTTCATTGTGCCACACATATTGTGCCAGTACAGGAGCACAAGGCCAGGTGTACATACCATAAGCTGCATTTGCCACCTGCAACCAACCCGTTGAATGTCTTTAAAGTGGAAGAGAAGCACGGTTTGGCATAGAACAATGTTTACAATGTTCCAACACACTGTTGGTTCATTTACTTTACGGGGACAGTAGCAAAAGAAGTCAACAGATAACCGGCAGCATGCACAACTGCACCAACAATAGCCCTGAGCCCTTTAAGTTTTCTCTTTTACACGAAAGAGAAAGAAAGAAAGTCTCACCTCTGGAATTACTACGGTAAGGGTGCGGCTTTCTGATTGTGTCCAAGAATGAAAAGTAAAGACTTTGGTGGACACAAATTCTTTGTTGGAAGAGCTGTCGACGGTTGTCTGCATTCTCGTGGGTAACAAAAAGGACTGGAAATATATCTGCAGAACTGAAACCATTGACGGCGTCAGTTACTGCAAAGATCGTATGTAGTTACTTCCAAGGTCTTCGGTTACAGCATTAGGCGTGTATGGTAGTCTTCATGCCTAAGAGCAGACGATTTTTGTTTAGAGGAAATGTCCCCCCATAGCCTACCGGAAAGAAAAAAAATTGTCTCCCCTCTCACTGAAAATTATATTTCGATTTTTCAGTAAGTAAAGTTGTTCTGTATAACGTTTTAACTTTGTGTGTACGTGTTTCAATTTTCTGAAACTTATGCTTGCTTTTCTGTTTTTAAAATCTGTCATCAGTCTGCGCTTTTTATTGTCATACGCGACATGCCGTATCAAACATGGCGGACGAATGTCTGACCAATTTTGGTAGGCCAAAAAGATTAGCGTCCGTCCGCACACAAAATGCTCAAACTTACGCCAAACAAGAGATTAGGAAAAAACTAAAACAGGTTGGTAGTTGACTGCTTTGTTTATATCCTCATACTCTCCCATTTTCACTGTAGTGACAGCCATTACTCGACTAGGTGGCGAGATGTCGTTAGGCTGTGAAGTTTCTGTTTGTTTGTCATGGCTTGTGCAGCCAAGCCTGATTATTGTTTCATTTCAACTCTGCAACGTATGATGTATTGTACGGTCGTTCTGTTAAACTAGTTCTGTAGCATTCCTCCTGTTTAGAGTCCTACTTCCATGTAAACATGCAGGAATTATCCACTCCAGTTACAACTTTTGTGTACTGTGTGGTACCGCATGTGGTTCGGCTTCGAGTTTACAGTATTTACTAATAATGTACTCCATCAGATCATTCTAAAGATGCTTTTTTTAACTCCTGAAGGTTTCTAACATCTTGAAAAAGAAAGAGAGTGACCGCTCAGAGGCTGAAAGGCATGTTCTGAATCAGGCACCAGATGTGGTTAGAGCAGCAGAGAAAAATGCAAAAAGATTGTTGCAGCAGAAAGAGCGGGTTCTGGAGGTAAGTGAAGTAATTGTGTCAAGGTAAGGCCACATTAAGTTAGTGTGACGCAAATCTGAGCAGATATTTATCGACAGAAGTGTTGGACATTTGTATAAAAAAAAACAATAATAATAATAATGAATACAGTTTATATAGCACCTAGATCTGTTGTCTACGAAACACTCTTAACGCTCACACACACAGACACATACATACACACACACACTGAGTGCCGATGAAACAGTGGTCGGACTACTGCTCGGAAGCTTGCTTAAATAACTATTCTTGTTCATTTCAGGCATAATAATACTAAAAATTAAAATGTTTTGCTTTATGTTTATTTCACAAGATCAGAGGACAATATTTCCCACTTGGTTGGTCAGTTTATTAATAAACTGTATGTTAAAAACGTAATACATAACAATATGGTGACTGTGTTTGGTGCAGGTGTGTCTGTGTGTTAATTTTATTTTTGCAGCTTCTTACATACATGTTTCATTGCATGAAAGCTAGAACACCTTGATCCTCCTTTTTTCTCATTTTCAGATTGAAGATGATCCTGACACGCTGGACAAGAAGTGTAAAGAAATGGCTCGTCTGCTGCAGTCCTCAAAATATGCTGTCATTTACAGTGGAGCTGGTATCAGCACTGTAAGCATGCCATGCTATTTTCGTAGTGAACAGTTTTTTTTGTTTTGTTTTTTTTAAGCAGTTTAGCTTTTTACAGCATTATAATATTTATAATCTTGAAAATAACAGGTCATTTAAGAGCGTAAAGAATGCACATGGAACTTGAATCGTGCAGCACAGACATGAAACTTTATTAAAAGTAGTTAAACTTTGCTTATATAATTATGTTTACTCAAAATGAAAGGAACACTGTAAGGGAGATGACTGGTCAAGACTACAGATTGCTGTGCACACATAATAATTATAATAATAAAGGGTATTTGTGGTGCCCAATCTCACAAGAGCTCAGGGCACATACATAAACTACACATAACATACAAAAAACATAAATGTACAACACACGCGCACACACACACACATACACACACTGATTTTTTGCAGGTGGCATGCAGAGATCAAGAGCGGGGAGGGGAGGGTTCATTACTGTCATGGAACATTTTTTTTAACATACCAGGTTAATGCAGAAAACTTCTATTTAGCGATATATATAATATCTATAAATATATATTGATATGTATGTATTTTTATAAATATCAACCTGTAGACTCACAATTAAGACATGCCGTAAACCAGCGTCACTAGCATTTCTGTGTGTTTCTTTGCGCTTCATAAGCTTCACTGCGCTTTTCGTAAGTCAGGGCTCCCTAAACGCCACAGACCTAAAGGGTCCACTGACCCCCAGTTCAAAATTTTAGGGGGTCTTTGTACCTCCACTTTCAATTTTTAAAGGGTCAGAATCATTTCTCAAGTTTTTAGTGCATGGAATTATAAATTCAGTAAATACTGCTGAACAGATGTGTGTGTGTGTGTGTGTGTGTGTGTGTGTGTGTGTGTGTGTGTGTGTGTGTGTGTGTGTGTGTGTCCGTTGTGTGTGTGTGTGCAAAACTGAATTTTATCAACTTCAAATCATATAATTAAATGAAGTGGGTACAATTCAGTTTTGAAAGTTGGAAACTCCGACTTTTTGCCGCTGCTATGTGCCGACTCTGATGCGACGTCTGAATCGTAGCTATGCAACGCCGAAGTGCACCCGCTGCCGGGCGAGGGCTCGAGCCCCTCCACAACTTTTCCACTGACGAAAACGTCCATAGTCTTTTGAACTTTCACTTTTTTCGGTGGCATGATTCGTCACAGAGAAAGCGAATCCGATCGGTAACAAGAGCACTGACTCTAAAATCTTTCGTCCATAGTTTCGAGCGCAGAAGCGGAAAAAGATGGGGCACGTTCACTACGCGAGAGTGGCTGTAGTAGCCGCTGATCTGCAGGAGTAGACAGTTAACGCCTGCGAGCGTTAAACAGAACCAAAAACAGAACCGAACTGAACGCGGCCAAGGCAAGGGAGAACACTCACTCGATCAAGCCTATAGGCGTACGCACGGTCGTGCAGAGGTAGTGCGTCAAGCTAAGCACAAATCGCGTTCATAATGCTTCAACGTACCCCCTAGAATTTGTTTTAGTACGTAAATTTTTACTTCAGTGCGTAAATTACGCACAGACGCACAGTTTAGGGAGCCCTGCGTAAGTTTTACAAAATGAGACATACGGCTTGCTTCGAACACAAGAAAGAGTCGGAGAGGAGGAAGAATGTGTCCAGCTGAATGACGGATTTTTGCCAGCGGGCAAAAAATACAAGCAAGAAGTGTGCGTGATGCTGATGGTGAATGTGCATAATCTGCTTCTGGTGTAACATATGCCAGTGTTTGTCTTGACCATGCAAATGCCGATGGCCGATCCGCAGTGTCATATGACTCCGATGTTAGATTTGTTATTGCTGAGGAGCTTTGTGAATGTGATTCAGAAGCAAGTGGCATGAGAGAATCTGTTAGTAGTGACAGTGATGATTCATGGAAGAAACATGGGGGGTGTGTCCAGTGTAACCTTTATAGATGAAAATTTAACTCTCATATATAATATTATGTAAATTTATTCTTTTGTTGAATAACAATATGACAAGACTGTGCCTGCAAAGTTACAGGCCATTCTAATTACTCTCTTGTGACTTGTTGTGATGTCAGTCTTTGATGTGAGTTAAGATTGCTTATCTTTTTAGTCTAAAATGTTTTGCATTCTCACTGAAGTCTTATTTTACAACCACAAGAATGTTCAAAATGTGCTTTGCAAATCCTGCTTGTATCTTGCAGATGGCTGTCATGCTCAAATCTTCATTTTCCTTTTGTCTGTGCAGTTATTTGCCGTTAAGCTATTTTTCTCTCAAAGTTAACCAGCCTGCAAATCAGAAATTACGCTCTAACTTGAAAAATAGCATCTGTCCACCTGCATTTTGGGGAATTTTATGGAATCTCAGGGTGTTTGCTTTCAGATAAATCTAACTTGAACTGTGTTTAATACTTTTGTTCTTGACCAGTCAACTCCTTTAACCAAGGAAACATTTGATTTTTCTGCACCAGGCCGCCTCTATACCTGACTACCGAGGACCCAATGGAGTGTGGACACTTTTGAAAAAGGGACAGTCACTAAGGTAGTACCAGAATCTTAATGTTTAACCAATACTGTCATTTCTGTTTATTCTTGATGAAACAGTGCATCTTGCCTACTTTGATATAGAATTTCACTTTGTCACTGTCACTGTCAGTAAGTAGGTTCTTGTTATTAAAACAGCTCATGGAGTGAGATGAATGTTTAGACGCGCTGCCTTTGCTCTCGGTCACGAAAGCTACGACACTGGAGAATAAAACCTAGTGTTTATATTCTTTGTTACAGGCCACAGGACTTGGTGGAGGCAGATCCCACATACACTCACATGTGTATTACCAAGCTCTTCAGGGAAGGAAAGGTCAGTAGTTTTGCTCAGTCACTGTAGCAGTGAACCACAGTTTCAACTCACTTGGTCCCCATGCGACTTTCACTTTCATTTTTGTAGTTTCGTTCATTGTGTATAGTAAACAGTTGAGTACATGTCATTGCTGATTAATTAGACTGATAAATTGTCAGTTCAGGTCACATCGACTGTTACACATCCTTTTGGGTCTGTAAAATAGATCACAAAACAAAGATGTTTGTTCTTCCTTTTACGTGGCTTTTTGAGGGAAACCTTCCTTCTGATGTTTCTGCAGGTGAAGTATGTGGTCTCACAAAACTGCGATGGTCTTCACCTGCGAAGTGGCTTTCCTCGTCACTCTTTGTCAGAAGTACATGGAAACATGTTCATTGAGGTGAGAGAGAGAAAGAGAGATTGTGTCTGATTATACGTGCTGTATTGTGTATTTGTAGATGTCTGTGATTGAAGTGTTTCGTGTGTCAGCAAGATTATTATGCATTTGATCAGCAGAATTCTTCCATAGTTTGCCATGACTTTGTACAACTAGGTGAAGTTCAGTTATATTTCAGTGCTGAATTTCATTGCCTTTATGTTGTGAATACTCATTTGTTATTGTGGTTTTCCCCCTTTTGTTTTCTTCTTTTCTTTTTTTTTTCTTTTCTTATTTCAAGTGTTATTTTGCTGTTGGATTTGTTCTGGTAGATATGCAAAAGCTGCAAGCCCCACAAGGAGTACATTCGTCTGTTTGATGTGACTGAGCGCACAGCAAAAGGCCGCCACAAGACAGGTCGGACGTGCAACAAATGCAGTGGGAATCTGTCAGACACCATTGTTCACTTTGGAGAGAAGGGAGGCCTCAAGTCCCCATACAACTGGCGCCAAGCAGCAAAAGCAGCCAACAAGGCTGACCTAATCATCTGTCTTGGCTCCAGTTTGAAGGTGAGCAGCAACTCCATGTAGTTCTTTTGGGTAGAGTAGTTCAGGCTGCTGAAAAAAAATAACTTTTTATCATGGCATGCCACTGAAGTTTCAATAAGCAAAATTCTCGAACAGTATGAAGGTGAGCAGCCGCTCTGTGCTGTGCAGTTCTTGAGGTAAATAACTACACACTGCTGAAATAAGGCTACTTTCTACCGGTACATGTATTACAGAATGAATCTGTCAGGTTTCAGTTAGAAACATTTTCCAGCAAACATTATGGGCAGGCACTTGGGCGATTCAGGCAAGGTTTCATTCCTAATCCAAGTCTTTTTTCCTTTCCTTTTTATTTTATATATATTTTTTTATTTTTTTCAAATTTGTTGGAAGTTGGAGAGAATCCATAGACATCCACAGATTTTCATGTTCTTGGTGGTGGTGGTCTTAATAATAATAATAATAAAGGGTATTTGTGGCGCCCCATCTCGCAAGAGCTCAGGGCGCGTACATAAACATAACATAAAAACAGCGTATATAACTTACAACACACACACACACACACACACACACACACACACACACACACACACACACACACACTGATTTTTTTGCAGGTGGCATGCAGAGATGGAGAGCGGGGAGGGGAGGGGCATGGAGAAAAGATGTGTTTTAAGTTGAGATTTAAAGACTGCTAACGACTGAGCATGGCGGATGTGAGAGGGGAGGCCGTTCCAAACTACAGGACCAATGTATGAAAACGCACGCTGGCCCTGAAACTTTTTCCGACGGATGGGAATACGGAGAAGACGGGTGTCAGAGGAAGAACGGAGGTTGCGGGATGGTGTGTAGAGCTGAATGAGAGCGGACAGATAGGGGGGGAGCAGAACCTGAGATAATGTTGTAGCAGAGAGTGGCAAGTTTATAATGAATTCTGGTTTGGATGGACAGCCAGTGCAGATCAGATAGGAGAGGAGAAACATGTTGGCGCTTCCATATGGGGTTCTTGAGCATTTTCTGTTGATCCCTTTCAGGTCCTGCGGTGTTACCCTTGTCTGTGGGGAATGGATAAACGTCCCCAGCATCGCCCAAAACTGGTCATCGTCAATTTACAGTGGACACCAAAGGATGACAGTGCATCTCTCAAGATAAACGGTAAATAACATTCTTCTGTGCTGTTGGGTGGCCTTCCATGATTGTAATAATAATAATAATATTGACAACTGTTTATTGTGTAATCGCTTTACACAATTTCTTGCCTTGGCTCAAAGGGCTGTGAACGCAAGCTAATAAGTAATATGAATCACACGCATTCTGTCAATCTCGTACACTGGACATGAACACATTACAGTCACATGGTGCAAAGGGTCAGCTCAGTAATTTAACTTTCAGAATTAAGCATTGCATTTTTTTTTTTTTTTAATTTTGTGGACTGAACATTTCCAAAGCAGAATAAAGTAACATGATTTACCTTGCTACCAGTAAAAATGCAGGAAGAGTTTGGTTTGCTGGTGCTAAGTCATGTTTTAACCTGATAACCACATAAGCTGATAACGGCATTGCATTGATGTTCACTAGCACAAAGTTATCAGTTGCTGAATACACTCAGCCTGGGTAGTTATGCATAGTTCTGTTTGCTCAAAGTAAGCGTATAATTACACATACTGCCTCTGGGCACGCTGATGACACACGTACATTGATACGTGTGCACCTTGTGTATCAGTCAGAGCTCATTAACAAAATTCAGTGTTTGTCCCTAGGTCGTTGCGATGAAGTTATGAGAAAGGTGGCCAATTATCTGGGGCTCACAGTGCCACATTATCGAAGGTGAGTTTTTTTGTTTTGTTTTTCTGTGTGTGTGTGTGTGTGTGTGTGTGTGTTTTATTAAAACACTTAATAGTTTTCAAATCAGGTTGTGTTTGGGGGTTGGTTTCTTGTTGTCGTCGTTTGTTTGTTTGGGGGTTGGTTGGTTGGTTTGTTTGGGGGGGGGGGGGGGGGGGGGGGTTACTACTTGGTAACCCGGCTTTGCACTGCTGTGTGTAAGGGGAAAAACTTGTTTTGATGTCACTGTTCTGTACCACAGGGAAACGGATCCGCTGTTCAGATTCCACACACCTGTGAGTAAAGACGAGGAGCTGGTAGCGAACAAGAAGATGCTGGAACAACCAGGTGTGAAACCAAAGCTCCAAACCTGCCACCGAACAAAAAAGGTAGCAAGACACTCAAAGAATGGATTGCCACAGAATGCACCCAGGACTGTGTCAGTCATTGAAAGGACGAAAACAGACTCATCCCATGCTGCTGGTGCCATGGGGGCTGAACAATCCATCATGCCTGGCAGAACTGACCATGTGTCATTAGATCCTCATCAAATGCGAGCTGGAGTGAACTTCAGCAACAAGAGGACAGCAGAGTGTGAGGCGAGGCTAGCGAGTATGGGTGTACATGCAAGAGAACTAAATCCAGTCCGGTTGAAGCTGGAAAAGATGCTGATAGAGAGAGGAGCCCTTCCCAAAGGTCCAGAAAACGGGGTTTTGAGGCACACAGATGATTACAAGCAGAACCATTTCCACCAAGACTTGCAGTCTCTCGGACCTCTTCCAGGTTTTCAGAGCTTCCTTCCTGAGCCTTCGACCCAGCTCATCAAACAAGGGCGCTATCCTCAACTCCGCTCACTTTTGGGCAGTTGTCAGTCTCAGGTACATCCGTCTGCTCTCGAACATGATGTCTTTCGTGTGGATTTGTCCACTGACCCCATCAGTATTACCAGCTCTTGCTCAGCTGCCAAGCTAGAGGGTGCTTTGGCTGCAGACCCATTGATGTTGAATATATGCCTGGATGGGGCCAGTCTTCCTCCGGGTTGTTCCATGACAGAAGGCCAGGCTTCTTCAGTTTCTGCCAAGACTCAGGTTGAATCCAACTATGCAAAGCTCATGCGCAATATCACTTTTGACCATTCCTATGCCAAGACTTCTAAAAGATCTCACTCTTCCAGTAAGTCAGGGGCCGGTGACCTTCACAATAGGACTACAGGCAGTGATTTGTTGTCGCCGTCACCAGAAGTTGATCCTGTATGCGTCAGCTGGCAGGAGGAGTTGGCACCTCTAAGCCAGTACCTACAGCAGTCTGTGATACCTTTATGTTCAGACGTCGACCACCTTAGCGCTCAGTACAACGGTCAGCTCTTCAGCCACCAAGAGCTACTGTCAGTTGTGCAACAAGTCATGGAGAGTATTCCTGCTGGCATGGAATACCAGAACGGACAGTTTTCTGTGCTGCAGGGGGAGAACCCTGTCCAAGAAGAGAGAATAGTAATCAGTCTGGATAGAGACAGCGAAAGTCAACTCCAGTGGAGAGAGAATATTCCTCCCATTCAAGAAGTGTCCTGTGCTACAGCGTATAGTAACATCAATCCTTGGGCAGTCAGCACAGAGTCTTTGAGCTCTTTAGCTGAGAGTGAGGAAACAGTGGACGTTGAGCAGTACGAGAGAGTGGAAGAAACTGAAGGCAGCGTTGAGTCATCTGTGAGAGACAGAAACCAGACTACATCAGCGTCTGTACCTGGCTGGTTTGGTAAAGGGCTGAAAGTCAGACGCAAGCGCTCTTTGTGAATGTCCTTGCAGCAGGTTAACATGCATACATGTGCATGGGGTGTGTGTGTGTGTGTGTGTGTGTGTGTGTGTGTGTGTGTGTGTGTGTGTGTGTGTGTTGTTTTTATTATTCCTTTTAAACCCATGATTTATTATGCCAAAGGAATCAGCATAAGATGAGCAACATTTCACTAAAACCTTTTGGGTTGTAAGTGCAGCTTCTGTGAAGTGTTCGTTTTTTACATCTGTTGTTTACAAAATGCAGAAATTAAGTTGGCGCATGAGTTGGTGTACTTTGTGTGTATGTGTGTGTGTGTGAGAGAGAGAGAGAGAGACGTAATGCAATTTGCTGCATTTGCAAAGAGGATTCTGTGTGAACTTCAGTACACAGTAGCAACAGTAAACACTGTGTGTGTGTGTGTGTGTGTGCGTGTGTGTGTGAGACACAAGCAGTTTGCAGACTGTTTTCTTGCTAGAAATTAGAATGATATGAGAGTTTAAGTGCAGTGGCAAGTTACTTTCGTGACACCAAGTAGCTCAAGTAAGGAATTACTGTTTAAATAATGAAATGCTGGCATGGAAGGTTTATGTGGAAGGAATTTGCATTTTTTTCATGATTTACCGTGTTGCCAACAGTTTTTGGCTGTTGCCTTTGTAATGCTGTAATTGTAAGGAGTGAACATTGTTATTGGAGTTTCCTTGACATTTGAACCTGTCGCTGGCAGTAAAACTAAGGTGATGTGGAACCCCTTTCACAAAGGTAAGAGCAGTATAAGAAAACATAATACACAGGTAACGGTTAAGGGGACAGACACACATTTTAAACCCAAACGGTAACATGTTTCATTATGGGTGCATGCCATCTTCAGTTTAGTAAACAAGTGAAGGTAATTAGAGGGTATTTGATTTTAATCTGTTATATCTTTCACTTCTTGCTGTACCATATTGCCTTGGTCAGGTCTAGCATACTGTTTACTGTAGCTGTATACCTCTTTTTCCCACTTTTTTTAAATTGAGGCATATTTGGGAGTGAGATATTCTTGGGCTTGGGTTTGTTTGTGCATGACACGTGCCCTTTTCCTTGACTTGGGTCGGTAGAATGATGATTGAGGCTGAATTTTTTTCCTTGGCTTTGTGTGTTGATACCTGGTACATGTACTGATGTCGTGATTACTAGGTTTATGATGGCTTCTGTCATACGTGTGTGTGTGTGTGTGTGTGTGTGTGTGTGTGTGTGTGCTGATATTTATCTTAATATATTGTTCTTGTATTAGAGGTGTTTGTGTGTGTGTGTGTGTGTGTGTATGTGTGCATGTGTTGGGGGATGTCAGGGCCCCACACAGGAATCTTTCAGTCTTTCCGGACTTGTTACATCTTCTTGAAAACTTTTTATGTGTGGTGAGTTAGTATGGCTTAATTAAACAATTTCAGTCCGCCAAAGCATAGGCAGACAACAGATATTGTCAAAAGAAAAGGACTCGTGTAGACATCCAATTGAGCATCAGGGACACTCGTTGCCTTCTGTTTTTCTCAGGAGTGGATATGTCAGAATACAGTTATTTAACATTACCAGTTCACTGATCACTGCATGATGTCCTTGTTTCGTCAGAGACCAGGTGCTCAGTATGACCCTTGTCTACCTCACTTCTAGAAAAAAAATATTTTATGTGACACATTGGGTTTTTTTTTTTTTTTTCAGTTTTGCTCTACGGTTACAGCCTTCCTTACAGTTGTATTCACACTGTCCTAGATGCTAAATATAGTGCTGCTTGGGGCTTGAGGTGTGGTGCGTTCAGTTTGGTTTTTCTGTGGTGTTTGGTCATGCAAGACTTATGCCCATAGAACTGTGGGCATTGGTTCCTGCAGGGGTGTTTTTTGCATTGTAGTTGCAGTGTGTGTGCACGTACCTCTTATTACTGGGTACAGCCACTGTGTGGCATGAGAACTTTTTTTTTCCCTTCTTTTGTCCTTCAAGAGTGTATTTTGATATTCATGGATATTACATCTGGTTTGAAGCTTTCAATAAAGGTTTTTGAAAAGAACAAAAATGAACAGTTACTTGACTTGAATCAAGAGTGTGTGTATGTGTGTATCATTTATATTAATTTTGTTGGTTAGCTGTCTTACAAGTCTTCGACTGTGGATAGACATAGTTTTACATGTATGTAGAACATATAATACTCTAGGATACCAATTAAGAGTCAATTCGTCCGTCATTGCTGACACTTGACAGAACTGCGTGACACAAACCCGGTACAAAAACGGTGGGTCACTCGGCTTATCATTACAATGAGTCTACTTGGTGACCTAGTTTCCCCTGAACTTCAGTTCCTAAATCTCATGTACAGGCCTGTGACATTCGTAACACAATTTGTGCAGCTGTGGGTGTGTTTTGCGCTTCCGTGAGAACCACTGGTGAGTGCCGCGCCTTTGGTGATGTTTGCCATAACAGTTAACTCGAACCTCCAATTGTGCCTGACGGGAGTGCCGTTGAATATAGGCCTGTTTAAGTAATTTTTGTTAAAATTCCCAAGTGGCAGCATGGTTTCAGTGTTAGGTTAATCGCCGCCCGGCAGAGGTAATAGATACGTCTGTTCAAAGCATTTCTTGGCACTGGTAGTTGCTGATGCTAATGTTAGTCTACTTTAATGCACACAGAGGAATTCTGTCTGTATTAAATAAATTTCAACTGCAGTTTTTGTAACATGATGCTGCAAAGGCACATACGGTATATTCATAACACTCACAAAGGTGGATATAACTGTCAGCTTTACGTGTTCATGAACGCTCCTCTTTGTCATTGCTTATCAGTTACTGCTTGCAACATACAAGCTGTACGACATAAACATGGTTTAAACAGTTTGTACATCTCACGATAACTCAGTAAAGTTATTGATATAACAGGGCGGGCGCTGCAGCAGCTGGAAACTGCAGTTCACGGACAAAACAAACACACGCATGTATTGCACAAAGAGGGGTGTTCATCTGTTGCACAATGGAGGACAAGAACTGTATGTATAATGTGGCACAAATTAAACATCTGCTCGATCAACATTTGAAATTACTCTGGCGTTCCAGAAAAAAAATACAAACTGTGTGTGACAAAGCTGACAGGGCACCGGGCAGTTGTAGAGAGGTTTTGTCTGGGTTTTTTTGTTTTGTTAACATATACGTTTTTGTAGTTCAAGAAGACCTTTCAGGCTGACATAAAGTAAGATTGCTGTCCAACTGCTGCACAGTGAAAAACAACTAAGATGTCAACCAGCAGAGTGTCAGTGATCGTGATTGGAGCTGGAGTGGCAGGGCTTAGCACTGCCAGACATCTCCTGCAGGCTGGGTTTTCTGACGTCACCATACTGGAAGGCTCAAACCGGTAAAGTTCTATTCAAACCATCTTCAAAGACCAAATCTTTACATGGTGTGTGTTATACACAACATTCATCAAGTGTTGTGTGTTATACACAGCATTCATCAAATATTTTTCACTCAAATCTGTTTTGCTCCCTGTGATTGTTTGGAGAGCTGGTATGGCCGAATGGTAGAGCATTGGACTTCCAATGCTTGGGTCATGAGTTCGAATCTCGGCTGGGGCCAAATATTAGTGCTGGCTTTTTCGTCGATGCCCCATCTTTGATATCACCTGTATGTGGCGGAAACGGATGTTAAACTCCCAACCACCCACCCACCCTGTGATTATGCCTGGTGCATGTAAATTGTCAGTGATCTATTTTGTTCTCACAGCTACAGTGACCAAAGACAGTTTTCTGGTTTTTAAACTTAACAAGAGATACATTAATTTGTATCTATTCATTATTTGTGTATGCATGTCAAGGGATGCCTGACCAACATAGCTGCCGTATACAGACCAGATGTCATTTTCTAAGGTCACATATTCTAGTGTATTGCAGATCACACCTGTGACTAATTTTTGGCTGTGTAGAAGCATCTGTTTGCAACCAGGCAGACCTTAGATGGCGTTTCAGAATTTCAGCTGGCTATACTGCATATACATGTACATGTACCTCGATCCTTGCCGTGTCTCAGTCAAGTACACATGATATAGTATGTATAACATTGTGTGACATGTACTTGTTTGTGACTGATAGTACACACGTATGTTTTGCTTATGTGTACTTATCAAATGGGCACATTTATAGGCGCTGATTTTTGTACATGCATAAATAATTCACATGACCTTAAACTTTAACTGGAGATTGCATATAAAATTATTCTATCTTGTATATACAAAGTTGATGTGTTTCCAGTTTACATTTAATTTTCATAAATAAATCACAATGTGCAGCCTTGGTGGGAGAATTAAAACAGTGTCCCCACGAGAAGGAGAGGGAGTAGTGGAGCTTGGAGCAACCTGTGTCCATGGAGCCTCCGTAGAGAATCCTGTGTATGCTCTGGCTAAAGAATGGGGCCTTGCACCCTCCTGTACCCCTGTAGATAGGTAAGAGGTGTGTGTGTGCAAGCGTGCGTGCGTGCGTGCATGTGTGTGTGTGTCTATTAAATCACGGTTTACTCTGTCATAATTATTCATCACCAGGTGGGGAGTCGGGATAGCCAAACTGGTAGATGGTTGGACTGTCAATGCACAAGTCGTAAGATTGCATCGAGCCTAGGGTCAAACTTGTTTGACACTTAGCAATGCCTTCTCTGTGTGACCTCCCCCTGAGTCATAAAGGTTTTTTCCATTCTTGTTTTTTTTTCTTTATTGCTTTCATTCTTTTGGCAGCTCACAACAAAAGTTACTCAACAGTGTCCTTAAGCTGTATACTGTTGACTTCATCCTCTTATTGTTGAAAATGGCCTTATCAATTGCCATGTTATCAGGTTCATCACATGCAAAAACGGAAATAGTAGTGCTGCACATGTTGCCATCCAATACCGTTTGTGTTTGTTGGACAGGATTGCTGGGCAGTATTATCAAGAAGATGGAAGTAAGATCGACCATGGTTTGGTGGAGCAAGTGTGGGAACTCTACTTACAGATGGAGGACAAGATGGACGAACGAATTAGATCCAGAACGCCACAAGATGAAGCTGCTCAAGCCAGTCCCATGTCTTGCGCTCAGTTTCTCCAAGAAGCAAGGTCTGCACTCTTGGACAAATTTCCAGACAGCAAGAAGCGTGAGGCGGCATCCCGGGCCCTGAACAGCATGCTGAACTACACACGCTTCATGATTGGTGACGAGCTGACCAAGATCACAGCTGACCTTGCAGGCACATACAAGGTTATCTCAAGGAAGGAAGTGATGTTTGCAGGTAAAGGATACAACGCCTTTGTGGAGCATCTTGCAGAGGGTATCCCAGACGGGAGGATCCTTCTAAACCGGAAGGTGTTTAAGATCATATGGGGAGGACAAACCACAAATGATGGTAGTGCACCCATCAGGAGAGCCAAAGTTCTGTGTGAGAATGGGGAAGAGTACGAAGCAGACCATGTAGTGGTGACCTGCTCCCTGGGTCATCTGAAGGCAAACTACCAGAAGATGTTTGACCCACCACTTCCAGAGGCAAAAACTGGAGCAATCAACAGAATTGGGTTTGGCCGAGTCACAAAGCTGTTCGTCTATTACGACAAGCCCTTCTGGAAAGAGGGAATAAAACTGGCATGGTCCTTCGATGCATATGATATCGCAACTAAGTCAGACTGGGTGAGAAGAATTGTCGGTTTTGATGAACAGCCTTGCAATCCCAAGGTTTTGGGAGGCCCGTTTGGGGGAAAAGGTGCAGAGATCATAGAGACTTTGACTGATGAAGAGGTGGCAACTGCCTGCAGAGATGTTCTCCGCAAGTTCCTCAATGACCCCTCAGTCCCAAGCCCAACACTGGTGCTGAGGTCCAACTGGAACACCGACCCCCTCTACCTGGGAACGTACAGCTATCCCAGCACTGAGAGCCGTGACACTGACATCGAGGATCTCATCCAACCTCTTCCTGATGACTGTCACCCGGTCCTGCTCTTTGCAGGGGAAGCTACTCACCCATGCTTTTACTCCACGGTGCATGGTGCGTACCTTACTGGTGAAAGAGAAGCAAAGAGGATTGAACAGTTGTACAAGGCTTGAGGATCGGTCAACAGAACAGCTCCCAGTGAGCAGTCAGGCGTCAGCCCGCAGACAGCTGACTCTCAGCTTCACTTTGCCAAGTGTCTGTTGTGCAACCTGCCTGCAGCCCATAGCGTAAAAGCCAGCTGGTCACTGTTTCCTTAATCAAGCGCAATCAAGCAGCCCACAGCCCAAAAGAATATAAAAATGAATATTGTTTTAGATTGAGAATCTAATTGTTTTTCTTTCTGGTTATTGTCAGTACACTATTTTACATCATCAGGTTAACTGGTGTTGTCAGTTCTGGTCCTTTTAATGAATAATCAACCGTGAATTTTAAAGTTTAAAACAAATGCTTTAATCTCTTTCCCAAGATCAATGTTTGCCTAGAAAATTACGTGAGAATATTCAAATAGCTAAATGGTATTATGGTGTAAGACATGACGTACTGTATGACACCTGTGGCCCACTATATGTGTGCTCACTGAGCTGTACATGTTTACATGTATGGTACATGTATAAATATTTGGATTTTTTTGTTGGTGCATGGTGTGAGTGCATGGTGTGATAAATGGTAAAATGGTAGCTGGAAAAGAAATCAGTTTGGTTTTGGTGTGTGTGTGTGTGTGTGTGTGTGTGTGTGTGTGTGTGTGTGTGTGTTTTGAGGCCTGGGTACATAATCATGTTTCATGTGGGAGTGGTAGGGACTAGCACCAGTGTATGGCCTCACGGCTTATTACACCTCAGTCTTCACTGCAATCAGTGACCCATCACTGACCTGCTTCAAGTAATTACAAACACAAACAAGAAAGCATCTGGGTAAACTGGTGGTGGTGCTGCAAGAGCAAGAGCCGTGCTTTGAGTGGGATAGGCTCTGTAGTTTCTAATGTAGTTTCTGCATCTAGATTAGCATTGCAATGCCGGCTCACACTGACTGATGTTTTACTTTATTTGCTGCATACCATACATCATAAGATACCATACAAAACGTCATAAGATAACATGAGATACCAAACGTCAGAAAATCCTTGTAGAAGCTTTGTCAAGTTGTTGAGTTTGGATGATTTAGCTGACAAACCACTCAACAGCCACGAACAGCTGGTCAGAACAGGTGCCCTCCGGTCTAAATTGCCTACCCTGAACTCTGCTCGACCTCAAGCGGAAAGCTACAGGTCAGAAGTGTGTCAAGGCCGGGGACAGGTGAGACTCACAACAGCTGCGGCCAAACCGTAGTGTGATCTTATTTTGCCTAGATCAGCTATCGAGGAGAACACAAAGGCGGTCAAACATGTGTGTTAAACAGTTGCATTGAACACAACTGAAGTGGAATTATGGGTGTACATTTCTACATATAATGTACTAGTCTCTGTTGTGTACACTCCCTCACAAATGTTGTAGGGGTTACTTGAGAACTTCAATACTACTGTAGCATTTGTATGACACAGACCTTTCAGTGATTGATTGTGTAACCTGGAGAAATTACTTCTAGAAGGACTTTGGGCTCTGGATGAAGTTTTACACACAATGTACTAACAGCACTGAGTAGTGTCAAAGATCACACTGCATTGAAGGTGGCCCGTTTTGATTTCTTTAGTATAAGCACAAGAAATATTGAGGAGGCTTTCCTCAATGCTACTCTACTCTGTTTGACAGTGAAGATGTCGGACAACTCGGTGTCAGTAGTAGTGGTGGGAGCCGGGGTGGCAGGGCTCAGTACAGCTCATCACCTGCGACAGGCTGGCTTTACCAACATCACTATCCTGGAAGCTTCAGACAGGTGTGTGTGTGTGTGCAAGTGCATGTGCACATGCATCATGCACTACCCCCAAAGCGTCAACAAATCAAAGACAGACACAAGCCAGTACTGTTACATGCACACATGCTAAAATGGTCTCTGTAATGCAGTTCTTGCAACAACTGGGGTACCTCATGTACCACATACCACACCACATACCTTAATTGTTGCTCAAACTGATACATGCAGTCATGTGCCCAGTCATGAGCAACCCAGCATGGGCATTGCAAAAATGAAAATCTAATATGACTGTGAGCCATGGCTGTACTGCATGGTTCCAAATCTGTGAGAACTATGAGGCTATGTCCATATGGCGGTGCGCGGAGGCAGTGCGCGGAGGCGGTGCAGCAGTGCCAGCGGGAGCAGTAAATTTGCAAATCAAAATCACAAAAGAATCCATATGCACGGTGTGGATGGCACAGTGGCAGTGGACACAGTGGCGCAGGACAGAAACGCGGTGGCATTTAATTAGAATCAAGAGTAATTTAAGCGATTTCTGCAGCGGATAAGGGATTGGTTTGTACATTTCCCCACATGTTCTAGGGCGGGATGCCACCAGTCATGTTGTTGTACATGTATATAGAAATGTCCGACAATGTGCCGCATACTGCATATGTCCACAATAGCTTAATACATGTAGTGCACATCTCCTGGCTCACCGAAAAAGTGAATAACATGAACATTTTGTAACTGAAAATATAGACTTCTTTAGCACAGAAATGACAACACCTTTGACTGCGTTGAAAAGAAAATGAATGGACATCGCAAAATCAGTCTGTCCAATGCGGATATGTAGCCCCGTACTAACCATTATACCATTACCGGCTTGCAGAGCACTAGTCTAAGTTGCTCTAGAAACTAATTGTATACTTTAGAAACACTCAGAGTGACCATTACAGCATTACATACATGGGGTACACTACCAGTTTGGAGTTACACGCCTAACTGAAACCAAGGCAGGTGATCTTTAGTGCAGACTTACTGACGTCATACACACACATTTTAACACAGTCCACCTGTACCACCCAGTCACAGGCATACAGATACAGGTAAAAGGTACAGTGAACTCACCATCCGAAAATGCAAATGTATGTTACGCTTCAGTTTTATCTTCATGGTGGTGTTTTCCAAGTAACATTTACATGTATTATTTTTTGACAAGAGTTGGAGGCAGAGTCAAGTCTGTGGCACCACTTGAAGGGGAGGGAGCGGTAGAGTTGGGAGCCACCTGTATCCATGGTGCCAGTCGTGACAATCCAGTCTATGCCTTGATGGAAGAGTGGGGCCTTGCTGACTCATGCACTGTTTACAATAGGTAAGTGTTTGTGTGCACTGCATTCAGTCACCAAGTGTGTGTGTGTGTGTGCATGTGCACACATGCATGTGTGTGTGCTGTACACTGCTGATAGTTTACGCCTGTACCTGCTAATAACAGGGCATAAGGAGGCAAAATGTGTAGCATTTAGTGGCAAATTGGTAAAGCCACGAGTATGCACCATGTATTATGCTAGGGGCATCTGGAGGCACACTCCCCCAGAATTTATTTTTTTAACTTGACAGAAATCTGTGCAAGTTGGTCAATAACTGATTAGCTGATCAGCAGACACCCTCAACCCACCCTGAAAGGCACCAGCAGACAGTGTGACATGTGCCTATGTTTCACATGATGTTGTTAACCAAGTTGGGGTTTTCTCATTTTGACCTACATATACCACAAACACATCTTCTGTTTCATTATTTTCAGTTATTTGTTATGTTTGAAATTGTCATTGCATGTCCTCACACTATTTGGACAGACTGCTACTGAGTACTGGTATGTTTCACCATTTGAACACAAGCATGAGTGTACACACATGCACCCATGATGTCTGGTGAGGGTTGCTTCTAGTGTCTGTTTTCATTCATGTCTGTGTACAGGACTGGCGGTCAGTTCTGTACAGAGGAGGGAGATCGGATTGACCGCAGTGTTGCAGAGAAAGTATGGGAGATTTACATGGACATGGCAGATGATCAGGATGAGCAGTACAAGATGCATGCCAAGGAAGGTGGTTCTTGCACCCAAACCATGTCATCAGAAAAGTTTATCCAAAAGGCTATACCCAGAATGCTCCAAGCCTTTCAAGAAGGCAAGCAGCGCACAGCAGCATCCAGTGCCTTGAACACCATGCTCAACTACACGCGATTCATGGATGGCAGTGAGATGAACCACATCTCTGCTGACCTTGTTGGCTGTTATGTAACACCTCCAGGGCCCGAGATGCTTGTCACTGGAAGAGGTTACAGCTTGTTTGTCGAGAACCTGGTGAAACAGATCCCAGGTGTGAATATCTTGTTCAACAGAGAAGTCACGAAAATCAGGTGGGGAGGAGTGCCTGAAAATGATCACCATGTAATTGGTGATACATGTAGTACAAACCCAAAAGCCAAAGTCTTGTGCAAGAATGGAGATGAGTATGACGCAGACTATGTGGTGGTGACTTGCTCACTTGGTCACCTGAAGGCCAACCACAAGACACTGTTTGACCCACCGTTGCCAGAGTCAAAAGCCGGAGCAATTGAGCGAATGGGGTTTGGTCGAAGTAACAAGCTCTTCCTGTATTACGAGAAGCCCTTCTGGAAAGAGGGAGTCAAGCTGGCTTGGACCACTGATACACCCAACATCACCACCAAGTCGGACTGGGTGCGAAGGATTCTTGCTTTTGACACGGTGCCTGGAAATCCCCACGTTCTCGGAGGCCCAGTCTCAGGTACAGGTTCAGAAATCTTGGAGACTCTTACTGATGACCAGGTGGCTGCAGATTGTACAGAGGTGCTCCGCAAATTTCTCAACAATCCATCTATTCCAAGCCCAACCTTTATTTTGAGGTCCAACTGGAACACAGACCATTTGTACCTAGGTTCCTACAGCTACTTGAGTACCGAGAGTAAGGACGGTGATATTGAGGAGTTGGCGTCTTCGCTACCAGGTGATCGCCACCCTGTGTTACTGTTTGCTGGGGAAGCCACCCATCCATGTTATTACTCCACCGTTCATGGTGCCTATCTCAGTGGGGTCACAGCCAGCAAGAAAATATCAGATGCACAAAATTCTAAATAAATTTCTTTACTTCAGCTAGTCTACATGCAGGTTGTTGGCCCATCTGGTCCTCTCTTGGCATACCGGTACATGTACTTCTCTTGTTCCCTTTCATTGTGGTACTAAGCAACATTGATCCCCTCTTGTTAAAGGTGGTCGTGCTGAGAATGTATTAGTCCGGACTACCTATAGGGCTTTTTCAGCATAGGACAAATTAAGTCAGCAAGACCAGAGTTAAAAACAACAAACAACAACAACGAATCACACACACCCACACCCACTAAAAAACCCACTCAGCTCATGTCTGGACCAATTCAACTTGCATTTTTTTTCTTCTTTTTGTTGGTTAGTTTGAATCTAAGATGCAAATTTCGTAATTTCGAGGCAACAATGATCAGAAACAAGCAAAAGTTTGTTTTCAGATTTACTGGCATACATGAGCAGATATATGTACAGTGAAAAAAAAAAAAAAAAAAAAAGAAGTACATGTATTTCAAGCAAGGTCTCCATGCATTGACCAGATTGTCTGACACATGTACTAAGTAAAATGCACAGCTCTGATACATTTATGTTGTAGAAGTGTGTGTGTGTGTGTGTGTGTGTGTGTGTGTGTGTGTGACGCGCACGTGTGTGTGTGTGTGTGTTGTACAGTTCCCTTGTGCACAAAAATACTGAAACATGTATGGGGTGTACCAGTTTCACACTGATGCTCACAGCATGTCAAAGTCAAGCATGGCACTCCAGAAGCATAAGAAAGCATTCAACACTTCTCATAGGTATAAAACCAACAAAACAACAACCTAACAAACAATATAAATGCAATGCTGAGTAAGTATGCACCCATAACCATCTTCTTCCTGCCCTCTTTAACCTGATTACACCTACATCTTTTTGGAGTAATTTGCTGTGGAGAGATTTGCTCACACAAACACAGCATGGCAACAGTGACTCAGGTTATTGTCATTTACAAAAACAACAACAACATATGGGCAACCCTAAGCACACGTGAAGAGTGAGAAAGGTCTGCCTGATGGAAAATAGATCAACGCAAGGTCAGACGTGGGTGCTGTTGATATCAATAGGTAAAAATGACCATAAAGTGCCATATGACTGAAGCACTGTCGCATCATGGAACAGTCAGTCAGCTGGTACATTTTTCATCTGTTCTGGTTTGGCTCTCTGGTACCACTCCGTCCAAGACCCATCGTACACAGCCACATCATCCTTTCCACAGACATACGCAGCGAGTGCCACCAGGCATGCTGAAATGCCTGCAAATTGAATGGAAAGTTTTATGAACAATATCTACAGTAATCGGTCAAATTGTAATAATGTGTAATTAACTCTGTTCTGACTGGGGCTGTCGCTGCCTCAACACTGCTCATGCCTCGGCCTGCCCCCATGAAACTGCAGTAAACTGACCAAATGTCGACAGATCTCTCCAGCAAGCTTCAATGAAGACACACGCACAAATGACATTTTCAATTGATTTGTGAAGTTAAAGAAAAGTGGGCAGAGAATTCAATATTAGTGAGCCTTGGGCGATGCATGGCTGAACCTTTCACTGGAGTATCCTGTCACGACTGAGTGGGACAGCAGTACAGTATTAAAACACACTCACACCACCACCACCATTAGCAACACCACCACCAAAATCACATTAGTCAGTAATCACTGAATGAGGTGAGAAAAAAATTGTGGAAACGCATTTCTGAGGCATCTGCCAGATAACCTCAGCAAAGTTAAAAAACAAGAATACTTTTATTATGATGATGAGGATGATTCCATGATGATGCTATGGAGGTCCCTGTGGTTTGAGACTGCATGGCCGCATTCTCCATTGAGCCCATAACACACCTGCTCTGGGTGGGAGCTGACCTAGGATGAAAAATCCCACTTGCCTTGGGCGGGATTTGAAACTGGGTCTCCCAGTCCATGGTCCAAAGTGCTAAACACTATGCTATGAGGGCCAGTGGAAGGAAACGTGGAAGGGGGGACGTATGAACAAATATGAAAGAACACATTTTACCAGATCCACATGAACCAATGATGGGTTTAGTCAGGTCAATGCCACGTTGCTCGAAGATTTTCTGCAGCTCTTCTTTGCTCTTGAATGTCTGTCGCTCCAGGTCCATGACGTCCATGAATGGCAGGTTGACAGAGTTTGGGATACACCCAGACTTGATATCTACAAACAGTAAAGTGAACAGCAAGATGTGATATCTGTACATGTATCATAAAATGTAGTTACTGGTACTTCCAGTCTGGTCAATAAATTTGTCTGCAGGTGCATGCATGTACACATGTGTTTGTGTGTCAGTGTGTGTGTGTGTGTATGTGTGTGTGTGTGTGTGTGTGTGTGTGTTCTTTGTGAACTTCAAACTTGTGAACTTCAAACATCTATTATCACAGGTCTGAGTAATGATGATGAGTTCTTCATACTTGACAGTTTATTCCACAAAAAAGGTCAAATTCAGCCAGTGCTGGGTTTCATGATGAAATGTCATATTAATGATACAGTGAAACACCACAAGCACAAAATTCATACATGTATGTATATCATTACTAATCTGTCGCACCTGGTCTTGGTTCTGGTGCTGTTCCTTCAAATCGCCCTGCAGGTCTGGCATCGACAAGGGTGAATGCACGGGATGAAAACTGATTGCTCTCAACATCTTCAAAATTCTTCACCAAATTTGGTCTGAAAGTGGCCTTGAACTTTTCCTCTGGGACCTTCTCAACAGAATCGGTGACAGGGTTGTTCTCATTACACCATTTCCTCAGCCCACCCTCCAGCACCGACACCTTGTCATGTCCGAAAGTGCGAAAGGTCCACCAAACTCGCTGCGCCGAGAACAGGGGAAATTTGTCGTTGTTGTCGTACACGACAACATGAGTGTCGTTGCTGATCCCTAATTTTCCTACGTATGCTTCGAATTCTGAAGGTTTGGGGAGCATGTGACTTAGCTTGGTGCTCTTGTCTGCGCATTCGTCTATGTCAAAGAACTGTGCACCGGGAATGTGTTTTGCTTCATACTCAGCTCTTGCGTTTCTGTTCGCAATTGGGAGGTGCCAAGACCCATCCAGCACTCGAAAGTTCTTTGGCGACGTAGACAGTTTCTCTGCTAGCCATTTCACGCTGACAATGGCGCTGATTTTGTTCATCGTTTCGTGGATTTCGGTCAAAACAAAGTCGTGGGAGTCACCAAAATCGAAAGCGGAAACGGAAGTACGAGACAAGATATCCTCATCCCCGTACCGGGGGCCGAATCGTTAACACTAGGCCCCCGCAACCACGGCCAAGTCGGGCTAACCGAGACCGAGCCGAGATAAGTAATAGCTAAGAAGGAAAAACATTAAAATACTCGGTGACAAGGAAAGTGGACAGTTGCGAACAACTTTGAGGTCCCCGTGCTATTTCACAATGTGCACAGAAGCGAGGAATTCTGTCAAATTCACCGGCACAGTGAATTTTTAGCATGGCTCGGAGATTATTGTGCGTGGGAGTGATTTCCCTTGAAAACAAAAGCAGACGTTTTTTCCCGGGGGAATTTCGGTCACACCTGTCAACAACATCGTCTCCTCCAAAATCAGGGTATGGTATTATTTTGTTATGCTAACAACATTATACAGCTTAGCGAGGCGTTTCCAAATAATTAAAAGCTCTTGAACATTATGCAGCGCGAAATTAACGTCTGCTGTAAAGGACGTTAAACACCCAAACACCCACGTACTTTCTCTTTCGTGTAGTTTACAAATAAAGCTGATGGCCACTAATGAGAATTGACTCGGAAAACTGATAATCGGTAGGCCTAGAGCATCAGAATCGGTTCCGAAAGCTGTCCTGCAAAGGTATACACACTAAAGAGAGAGAAAACAATTATATTATCATAACCAACTTGCTGCAATGATACTATATACGAGGATCTTTGCTTGCTGCGAAGCTGATGAAAAGATTGCATTCTTTTAAGAGTATAAATGATCCTGTGAACAGGCGATAATTAAGAAAGTCACTGTCAGCAGCTACGAAGGCACATTTAGAGATAGGTAGAAAATGCTATGTAGTAAGCAATGACTGAAGTTTAGAATCAATTAGCAAAGACGCACCAATTGACATAAAGAAATGACGTTACCGACGCCGGAGAGATAAAACTTGATGCAGCTACAAAGAAACTAAAACCAGGGTACGGTATTATTTTGTAATGCTCACATTATACAGCTTAGCAAGGCGTTTCCAAATAATCAAGTGCTCTTGAACGTTATGCAGCGCGAAAATGATTAAAGTCTGCCGTAAAGAACGTTAAACACCCGAACACCCACCCCTCTGCTGTACGCCTGTACTTTATCTTTCACGTGGTTTACAAACAGCTGACAACGCTCTCTGAGAACGCTACAGGTATGACATATTGTCTTTGGTTTCAGGCATTAATAACAGAAAAGATGAACGTTGAGGCAGTTTCTTTGTAGCTGCATCAAGTTTTATCTCTCCCGCGCCGGCAATGTCTTTCCTATAATGTCAGTTGGTTATGACCATTAAAATAATTAATTAAATACATAAATTTCTCTCTCTCTCTTTCTATTTATACCTTTGCAGGACAGGTTTCAGAACCAGCTCTGATGCTTTACCGTTTATCAGTTTTCCGTTCTCAATAATGATCATCAGCTTTATTTGTAAACTACACGAAAGAGAAAGTACGTGGGTGTTTGGGTGTTTAACGTCCTTTACAGCAGACGTTAATTTTGTGCTGCATAATGTTCAAGAGCACTTAATTATTTGGAAACGCCTCGCTAAGCTGTATAATGTTGTTACCATAACAAAATAATACCGTACCCTGGTTTTGGAGGAGACAATGTTGTTGACAGGTGTGACCGAAATTCCCCCGGGAAAAAACGTCTGCTTTTGTTTTCAAGGGAAATCACTCCCACGCACAATAATCTCCGAGCCATGCTAAAAATTCACTGTGCCGGTGAATTTGACAGAATTCCTCGCTTCTGTGCACATTGTGAAATAGCACGGGGACCTCAAAGTTGTTCGCAATTGTCCACTTTCCTTGTCACCGAATATTTTAATGTTTTTCCTTCTTAGCTATTACTTATCTCGGCTCGGTCTCGGTTAGCCCGACTTGGCCGTGGTTGCGGGGGCCTAGTGTTAACGATTCGGCCCCCGGTACGGGGATGAGATATCCTTGATAGTCTTCCGTGCAAAACACACGTCACCTTTGGCTGTGGAAGAGACGGCGAGTGGTGGTTCGCGATTCAGGGGAGATAAATAAATTTGACTACAATCTCATCACGAGACGAAATTATTACAGTCTGCGCTGTCTGCTGCTGTGTTGGTTGTGTTTACTGCATTTTTTTTTTATGACAGTGAGAGAACCCTGAAGTCTGGCAGAATGTCATCTAGACCGCCACCCAAACCTGAAGAAAATCTGAAAGATAAGTTTATGGGCCTGTTTAGACGAAACAGGCCGACCGCACAACTGCAAGTTCCAAAGCCTGCTGCAAAGGACTTCATCATTACACCACAAAACTTGAAAGTATGCGTTAATCACTCTCATAAACTGCAGAATTAGCTGTTTTGTTGCTGGTCCTCTTCAAATCTTCAAATCAACCCGCAGCTTTGATATTACAATATATATGCATTCAGATGCTTGTCAAATACAGTGTCGGTTGATTATGTAGTTGATCAGATTCTCAACGCCACTTGCAAATCATTTGTAGAGAAAGTGTTCCTGGGGCTATGAGTGTTTAGTAGCATTAAAATTCAGGAAGAAAACCAGAAAAAAAACACACAGATATGAATTTTGCAGTTTGATTCAGCATAGATATAATGTTATACACCAAAATTTAGTGTGGTGTCAGTTGCTTCACGGTGTACAGCCTTGGTGGCCTGTGGCCGTGGACCAAAGTAAGCCAGCTCATCATACTAAATAGGATACCGTCTGTGTTGGTGTGTTGGTTTTTTTTTGCAGGACATTGGACCAGAATGCCCAGCAAACAACAGAATGAAGAACATCAAGGAACTGGGAGAAGTGGTCAAACAGAAGAAACTGGAAGAGGTTTGTTGAACTCTTCTGCATCCTTGCACCTTTTTTTTGGGTTTTGTTTGTTTGTTTTTGGGGGGGGGGGGGCAGATTTTGCCAACCCTGTCCTACATGCATTTTCCTCTGATTGGCTTTTATTGTGATGATGCACATTTGTTTCTGTCATCTGCTAAATCCTGTAATTGGCATGTCACTCATTTTGTTTTTCTACAGAATGCAGCAGAAGCATTGTGGGTTGCCATCTCAGACCTCGTGCAGCCTCATGTGGAACCAGAGAGCAGACATCAGGCACTGGCCTTTCTTCTCAGTTTGATTGAGGGACAGGTCAGTGTAAAGTCAATCACACCTTAGTCTTGTATGCAGCTTGATGAAACTTATCTCACACACAAGCATGCACACACACACGCGCGCGCGCGCACACACACACACACACACACACACACACACACACACACACACACATATAAAACCAATCACCATGGCTTGAAGTTAGAGCTTACAAACTGTAGGTATAAGACTTAAATTTATGCTTGTGCTTGTTTCATTTCTGTTGTGATTTAAAATTAATTCAGTAAATATCTGTCATTACTTTTCATTGCAGCTGAAATTCCTTGGAATGCTGAGGGGCTACTTCTTCCATGTGATCGAGAAGCTGGACATTCCTGCAGATCTTGAACTGAGGTTGGTGTACTCTCACATCTCTGTCTCACTGCTGACCACAGCCCAGTGTAGTTGAGGCTGACTTTCCACCACACCAGGAAAAATCTTAGAGAAGAGGGATGACAGAAGAAAGAGAATTTTGCTGTTAATGAAGCGGTGGTTATCTCACGACCCCAGCCTGCGTGCCACCAGAAGCCGTTCATGAAATATTTCTTTCACTGTACTTTTTCCTGATTATACTCGCCGGCCCACTTCCCCACGTGCTCAGCATGATATAATATAGGTACATGTTACACCCGTATAACTTTTGAGAATTTTTTTTATCAAGCATGACAAACATTGATGAGTAGCGTGGGCTGTACGATGAAGTGTGCTGGACATGTTACTGAATTTTCAGGCTGCAGCTGTTCAAAGTGCTTAGTGAAGATGGAAAGAATCTGCTGGACTTTGAGGATGAAACGGGTGAGTACTGACCACCTTGCCACTGGCAGTCTGCAGATAGCTGCACTTGAAGGTGGTTAACCTGACTTGCTCCTTGTGTTTTCTCAGCTTATCAACCACTATATATATATATATATAGAACTGCTGGTTGCGCAGCATGTTGCCATTTGTGTTATTTGTGTCAGTGTTAAAGAACTAATTAATTTATTCCAATAGAAACAGTCCAAGAATTTGTGCAGATGCAAGGTTTCCTTGTAAAAACGAGGAAATTTTTATGACTGTTGCTTCTAAACTCATTTTTCGTGTGCCGTCAGGTCCATTCCTCTTGAAGCTGATGCCAGATGCACTGTCGGCGGGAAAAATCCAGGAGTTTCTTCTGGTTCTTATTAATGTCATCAAGTTCAACGCTGCCTACATTGATGAGGACATTATGTCTGGATTTGTGCAGTAAGTTTACAATGCTCATGGTGTTTGTATGTGTTTTTTTTTAATGTTTTACTTTTTTTTATACCTCGCTGATGTTTTTTGCTTCAATATTGTTTTAAGGTTCGTGCTAAAATCTTTCCTAAAAGTGATTGAAAGACAGCCCTTACAAAAAGGTTATGAAACGTGAGAGGAACAGCTACCATGTACCTAGACAATTCATCTGAATACTATTAAGATATACTGACAGGTTTCCCGTGACTGATTTTACTCAGCCCTGAGGAAATGAGCAGTGTAAGGAGTCGGTACAATTTTGTCAGAGCTCACCCTCAAACATTTGCTTCCATGAGGTTTTGAGCACAGCTGACATACTGAGTGAGTTGTTCCAGCCACCCACTAAAATGTTCTGTTCATCAATTCATTTGTAGGCAGACATGCATGATCCAGAACAGGTCACGTTCCGATGAAGACATGAAGTTGTGCCATCAGGTAGTGGATGCCGTCATCTGCTACAGCTTTTTGCCCGCTGATGCCCTGCAGTACGTTGTCGCCGCCCTCTGTCACATGGTCAACAAGCCGCGCTTCTGTGACTCCAGCTGGGAGGTGCGTTCACATCCACATTGTATTAGGTCACCCTCAGTGTAAGTTATAATGCATATCAGTACATGTCAGTCATATTGCAGTCAGGAATATGTCACTGTGTGATAAAGTTCTCAAGCATTTGACTGTGAGATGCTGTACTTGATTTTCTCCACCTCTGGTAAAAAGGGAAGGGAAACAATCCTTACCTGCAATCTAATAAATAGCAGAACAGGAAGTGCATGATGTAGCCCTGTCATACAGTCCTAGACCACATGGATCTGCATAGCAGCAGCATCTCGCCCCTCATCCATATCATCATTGCTCCAGCATCTGAGCCCTCTGTGGATTCCACCCACTAACTGGGAGGCAGTACCACTGGAACTGTTGAAGAGCTGGGGCTGTCCCCCCCCCCCCCCCCCCCAAAAAAAAAGTGTTGCTTTAGATGAAGTGTCCTTTACATACTTTCGTCGTCGTTTTCCAGTTGATGAGGAAACTGATGGGTACTCACCTTGGCCACAAGACCATCTACACTTTGTGCTGCATGATGCAAGACAAGTATGTGCTTGTTCAATCAATTGTCATGCTCCCATATCTCGGTCAATTAATTCAAATTTTCCTTCAAAATAAAGAGCTGCTCATGGCTCCTTGTGTATGTGCATATATACATGTTCATTTCAATTTTTACTTTCTTGCTGACATATTCTGCTTGAATCTGTGTTCAGAAAGCAGCCTGCAGACTTTGTGATGCTGCGTGGTGCAGTTTTCTTCACAGGCATGGCTCTGTGGGGATCGAGACGCATCGCCTGTATCAAACACAGCCCTTCCTCTGTGCTGCCGTCTTTCTACCAGGTAATAACGTGTGCACAGTTGCCATGTTCAGCCATGAAATCATTGATCTTAATCGTCAAGGGAGTATGGTTGCTCGCCTTCAAACCAGTGGTCCTTCTAAACAAATAGAAGAAAATGTTAAAAATAATAATAATAATAATATTGTATAGGCGCTTTTCCCAATTTTATGAATCGGCTCAAAGCGCCGCGAACTGAACCCAACACGCACGCTCACGTGAATCACACGCATTCCCTCACACACTGGACATAAACACACTACAATCACATGGTGCGAAGGGTCAGCTCAGCTATTTAAATTTCGGAATTCAGAATTGCATTTTTTTTTTTTTTTCAAATTTGGTGGGCTGAACATTTCCAAAGCAGAGGGGGGAGGAAGCCGGAGTACCCGGAGAGAACCCCCGACGATTGGCCCGAATGAACGGTGCCACGTACGAGAAGGAAAAATTCTTCGCCCCGAATGGGACTCGAACCTCTGACCTCTCGCATTGGTGACAAGTCTCTTAACCACTAGACCACCGACCGCAAAAATCCCAAATTACTCTCTTCATTTATTATCTTCATCGGATACAGCTTTGTATGTGAAACTCTAGCTTGTTTTTGTAATCAAGATATTTGTGATGTGACAGGTGTTGTCATTTGGGAGTCCCCTGATTGCTCATGAAGTGGCTCTAAACGTTCAGCGCCTGGTGACCAAATACGGCAAGGACCTGACACATCTCACCTGGGATACAGTGTTCAACATACTCCAGAAGCTGCTTCATCAGGGAGAAGTGAGTACATTTCTACAGCAGTCAGTAAAGTTCTGTGTCGTACAAGTGTTTGTTCACAAAACCTGTTTGACATATGCGTAAGTTTAGTCAGAAGTGTTTTTGCTGGTAAAGGCTGGAAACAGCACAGTATAGTTGATGTGCGAGCATGTTTGTTTCTTGTTTGATTCACAGAGAGTGTACTTTGCAACATAAATCCTGACTTATCTTCGGCAATGTAGCACTCAAGTGGCATACATATCTATTTGTTCAGTGTTGGCAGTCTTTGCTGAAATTACCCTGCACATAAGAGAACGAATCCTTTGTATTTATCTGCAAATGTATCTTTCTTATTTAATTTTTTTTCTGTTTGTTGTCTTTTCTTTCTTTTTTTTCAACAGAATGTACCTGACTTTGATCCACGTGTGAGTGTGATGGTGCATGCAATCCTGACAGACATCGAGAATCTGCATCAGCGTGGCCATTTCCTCGGTCCCACTGACCGAATCTTCGCCATCATCGAGATGTGTTCTAGTCATAGGCCGGTAATTATAATTTTGATTACAGTGATCCTCTTGTATGCACAACCATAGACCAAAGGAAAAACTTTGTAATAAGTCATTTTATGTGGTAGGAAAGTCTACGTTTGTTGTAACTTTCATCTGTAACTGTATCGTGTTTCCTTTTGGTTAATATGAATGTACGCTTCTGATGATGCTTCCCTTCCTCTAGTGAGTGAATATGCTGTGAGTGGCTGATGCAGAGTGTTTGGAATTTGTATTGACCCATTGACACCTACAGCACAGTCTATTGCCCTCATCATCTTCATTTTTCACCCATTGACACCCACAGCACAGGATATTGCCCTCATCATCTTCATTTTTTTTCACCCATTGACACCTACAGCACAGGATATTGCCCTCATCATCTTCATTTTTTCACCCATTGACACCCACAGCACAGTATATTGCCCTCATCATCTTCATTTTTTCACCCATTGACACCCACAGCACAGTATATTGCCCTCATCATCTTCATTTTTCACCCATTGACACCTACAGCACAGTCTATTGCCCTTAATTTTTTCACTTGACTACTCTGTCTCACCAGCCGTACAGGTGCTGCAGTTTGCTGATGTTAGAAAGGGAAATTATTTCATAAATCATGCAGTACGAGATGTTTCCCTTTCCTTAGGGTCCATGAAAGGTATTCATGACTATTAATCCTAGGTGTGACTGGGTTAAACTAACTTTAAGTGGGGTTGTAGCACTATATGTGCTTAACGGACGGGATTTCCCTTTTTGTCTGTGGTGTAGATGGAGTCAGTTTGCAGACTCATTGACTACCATGCGCGTGATATACATCCTGGCAAAGACAGGTGGATTCAAAGCCTGCACCAGTTACTGGAAAAGTTTTTCAGGTTTGGGTTCCTGATACTTTTTAGACTAGACGGAGTGTGTGTGTGTGTGTGTGTGTGTGTGTGTGTGTGTGTGTGTGTGTGTGTGTGTGTGTGTGTGGATTGGTGGTTGACATTTTTGTATTTCCTTTTGACTTGTATGTAAAGTAATTGTAACTCGGAGAGTCCTGAAATTCATTACAATTTTAGTTACTGTATTGCACAAGATGTAGACTCCTTTGACACCGACTGTTTGCTTACTGTGTACATATTCAGGCAGGAAACCAGAACTGAAGTTCGCAAGAAGGCTCTTGGAGTGCTGTCCTTCATCCTTGACCTCAATAAGCATGTGTATGAGGTGAGTGAAGAGAATTAGCCTTGGTATTTGGGAACAACAGTTTGGTGGTGGTGTTTGTCATATCTTCGGATCATGAAGGTACTCTGTCAGCTACTCTGGAAAAGAACAAGAGTGTGCTGGATGCAGAGTTTGAAACAGTTCAATCATTCTGTTTTCAAAGCATCAAGGGTTCATGTTATGCACATAGGCTTCTTCAGCTTTGGGTATCTGTGTCTCACCGGGGCGGTCGGTGGTCTAGTGGTTAAGAGACTTGTCACCAATGCGAGAGGTGAGGGGTTCGAGTCCCACTCGGGGCAATGAATTTTTCCTTCTCGTATGTGGCACCGTTCATTCGGGCCGATCGTCGGGGGTTCTCTCCGGGTACTCCGGCTTCCTCCCCCTCTGCTTTGGAAATGTTCAGCCCACCAAATTTGAAAAATAAATGCAATTCTAAATTCCGAAACTTAAATAGCTGAGCTGACCCTTCGCACCACGTGATTGTAATGTGTTTATGTCCAGTGTGTGAGAGAATGCGTGTGATTCACGCGAGCGTGCGTGTTGGGTTCAGTTCACGGCGCTTTGAGCCGATTCATGAAATTGGGTAAAGCGCCTATACAATACTCATTATAATTATTATTATTATTTTCTGTGTTGTTTTCTTTTCAGGCGGAAATGATTGACAAGCTATTGATCCCACACTTCACCCACATTGACAGTGACTCTGACGTGGAGGTGAGGAAGATGGCAGTGGAGATTTTGATGGGAATGGCTCAAGGCTGTAGCCGTGATGAATTCTTCGACCTCATCGGCATCGTGGACAAGGTGAGGAAGGCCTTTGCTACAACAGTAATTAGTGAACAGAAATTTTAGCTTGAAGTTGCCTATGGTTTTGATGAAGGAGGGAGTTATTGTACAAACAAAATTTTACACAGATGTACCTGAACATGAAGACACAGAAATAATATAAAGAAAACAGAAACGAGATTTTAAGCACTGCAATGGAGGCAAAACCTCTTTTATTTATCACCTTATTCTATGCTGTGACAGTCACTTGTTTCACATTTTTACAGAAATAATAGAAAGGTTGCATAAAACAATACGGATGTTCTGTACAGATAACTCGCAAGCCACTGATCGTGCACATGGCGAGACAGCTCAGCTCTGAGGATGAGGGCCCAGGTCACAATGACGAGAAGAATTTGGATGACGTCAGGCTGGCCGTGCAAAGGCTTATTGATGCTTTTCAGGTTTGTTTTTTTATTACATTCGATACAATGTCATTACTGTATCTCCTTACTTTTCATTCTGCGTCTGCAACTATGTTACATTTGTAGACAGTTTTCAACATAACCACTATGTCACATTTGTGGACCGTTTTCAACGTGACTGCCTTGTGACATATTTGTTGACAGTTTTCAGCGTGACTGCTGTGTGGCATTTGTAGACAGTTTTTAACAAGAATGCTGTGTGACATTTGCAGCATAAACTGTACACAGCTCCACCCTCCCACTGTGAGCGACTGTACGAGCTGATCATCAGCCACATGACAGCGCAGTACGCCAAGGAGTACAATACATCTTCCGCAGCTAACATCCGCAAAGTGGTAAGTCATGCATCCTTAGTATGTGCATCGTACCAGATACACTGATTTTTGTATTATGCATTTAAAGACTCCTTACGGTGTGTTGCGCATCCTTTTCGTGTTGTCTGCATTTTTGCACAGAGTATTTGATATGTTTTTCAGGTCATGGAATTACTCCTACAACTGCGATCTGACAGCAAACACAGGGTCGGGCTGGTCAATCGCCGCGGAATGTCTGGCAGCAGCTTCAGTGCTTACGTACTCTGCACACGGAGGTCAGTTTGGAAATACTGTCTTTGAGGAGTTACAGAGTGGTACAGTAAATGTTTGTGATTTTATAAACAATTCTGTTCCTTCAAAATGGACAAGACTGCACATTTTGCATGTTGTGAAAGGTGCCTAATGTTGGCTGATGTTGAGCTGCATTTTAGTGTGTCTCCCTGTCAGTTGAACAAACAAGTTTTATTTACTGTGGAAAAGATTTAGCCATATAATGGTTAATTTTCAGTCTGCCATTGCTGTATTTAATTTGCTACTTAGTACAAAAGGAAAGAACAACAGTTGCACTGGTAACAGTGACCCCTAGGAGGAAATTCAAGTGTGCACATGAACAGATGCTAGGTGATTTTACTTACCAAGTGTCTGTGATGCTCAGTATCAGTGATAGTCACAGCGTAGAGTGACATTAATCAACTCCAATACATACTGGTTCTGGTTACAGTGAGACTGAGATGCCCACCAGTCCTGTAGCCGGTAGTCTGTCTCCCACCAGTCTCTTTGCTGCCATTGACTACACGCCAGTCCTGGAGCTCTTTATCAAGTGCCTCAAACAGGTCACTTCTTCAGCATTTTCCTGGTTTCTGCCTAAGCTGCCTTAACTGCTAGCGGCATTGAAGTTTTTACCCTGGTATAGCTGACCACGGAATATTCCAGACTACCTCTATGGCTTTTTCAGCATAAGACAAATTGATTCAACAAGATCAGGGTGAATCAGGTCTTATTTTGGGCCTCAGAGTGTCTCTGCCACTGGTTCACTGCTATCTCTAGCTAATTACACGTTTTGTTTAGCCATTCAGTGAAACGCAGAGCGACTTACAATGATGAAGGTCACTGTCGTTGATTGAACTGTCATTCGTTCATCGGGGTACTGATTACACTTAAACACATGAAATTGTCGCACATGGTACCAATTCATTGCAGAAAGTAAAGAGAATTTTCCTTTCAAATACATGCGTTGTTTACTTGCACTTAGGACCTTGTTTTCAATTGTGCAATGGCGCATGCATCGATAAAGTCTGTCGGCATTTCTCTCACTATCAAATGTTCCAGTGTTGAGTGATGTCCTGTGATGAGATTGTACTGAACTTGGTGTGCAGGAGGTGGACTGGCCAGTGTTGATCACACTGTTGAATGGGTTACCGTCTGTGCTGGAGAACAAAACACTTGTGTTTTCTGCACGCGGGAATCTTGTCTACAACCTGTGTGTCCAGATCTGTACGATGGTGAGGAGAATGTTTATCACATTACAGTAAATAGATACACCCACTGTATGGATGTGTATGTGTACGAGGGGTTTCAGAGGTATTTCTTCAACTTTTTAGTCTTTTTAGGAGAGTGTGTTTGGTGTGTTGCCAGAACAGCCAAAATTCTTAAAGTATTATCTTCAAAGGGAGTTCTCACCCACTGGCAGTATGCAGGTGTCTTGACACTTCTTTTGTTTGTGCTGGTCATGAACAAGGACCTTAAAGGTGTTTGTATCGTAACTGTATTTCCGTTCATCCAAACCCAAAATAATAGGTATGTATTAGTTGTCTTATTACATGAAACATAACCGACAGCTGAGCAACCCCGCCCAGACAGCGACAGGCCTGAAGCTGCAGCGGACGCCAGACAACTTCAAACAGGCACACCTCCACGAGGCCCTGCTGCCAGTCGTTGCTGCGCTTGTTGCCTACCATCATGTCATGGACAAGAACCGCCAGGTATGGTATTTTTTTGGGTCTAAAAGTAAGAAAATAATGTTATTGCTCCATTTGGTCATAGCAACAATTTTTTATCCTCTACTTTCGAGTAAATCAGGCGTTAAGAAACTTGGCCTACTTTTTTTTGCTCACAGCACTCAGCTATAAATAGAAGCAGTGTACATGCCTATATGGTATTAGACCTGCTTTGTCCTGACCCGGACAGAGGCCTGTGATGATGTAACTTTGAAGAGGACTAATTTCTCACATTTGACGAACAAGTTTCTTCATACAGCGGGTGCCAGCGTCCGTTCGTGCCATCTGTCGCATGTGCAGTTCGTTCAAACCATGCTGGAATCAACCCTTTATCAGACAAAGAACTGACCAGCGCAAGTGCGTGTGATCTTGCATTCTCTTGAGCATCCATGTTTGTTTTCAGCGTGAGATGGTCAAGTGCCTGGAGTTTGGGCTGGTGACTGGCGTTGCCAAGGTTTGTGTGACATCGCTGCGCATCTGTTCACTAGAAATCCAGGACCTGATGATGCGCATGCTGCCGTCTGTCCTGCTCAGTCTTAGTAAGATCACGGCCACCATCTCCATGGCGATCCCGGTTCTGGCCTTCCTCTCAAGTAGGTGACTTTTTTTTTATTTCTTGCTAATCCTATCCTGTTGTCATCATTTTATCATGTCATTATAATTTTCACAAATAATAATTTTTTTTATTGTTGCCATTTGGCATTGCGAAAAGTTGTGGCTTTGTGATTCTTTTAAGCTTTCAATGTTTTAAATTCTTTTAAAAGGACTCACTTCGCACATATGCCACTTTTGGTGTGTGTGTCAGTGGGCTAGCATGGTGTAAAACTGGAAGTTGACTTTGCAAAGTACTTTTCACTAGTTTTACCAGGCTGATCGTACATTTGTAATCTGCACTCCATCTTAATTGTCTTCACATTCTGCACTTCTCTTTTCATTTTAACAATTTTGTTTAAGGTATTGTGCGCCTACCGAAGCTGTACGCGAATTTTGTGGAGGAGCAGTACATGAGTGTCTATGCCATTGCCATACCGTACACCAATCCATTTAAGTGAGTAGTTATCTTTGTGCATCTTACATACATACTACTGTTATCAGTTCTTTGCTCAATCCACCGAGGGTTAGGGAGCTGGGGCTATTTTTATTATGCATGAGGATGAGGGCATGATTATGCTGTGGAGGTCCACATGGTTTGGGACTGTGTGACAGGGCTGCATTTTCTGCTTCCTGTCATAAATATTGAGGCGTTATCCATGCCCAGGAACTACTGCACCTGTGGTATGGGCCGTGTAATCATCCACGTCCTGTGATGTGTCATAACAAGGGAAGCACCCCAAAGTCACACCCATTGAGTGGGTGAGTCTCAGCAATGTGGCAACAGCCTCCCGACTGGGCCTATAACATGCCTGCTCTGGATAGGAGTCAAAGGAAGGATGTTCAAATGTATGCAAAAAAATCCCCCAAAAAAACCCTCTGCTAACAAGGTTAAAAACAAAAAACAAAAAAAACAAGTGAACAAACTCAACATACCTGATTGATGTCTTTTGGAAGGTTCCACTCAGGTTAGCGTGGGTGAATGGATAGTGTAAATAACTGCCGGCCATATGGTACAAATGTGTGTATCATGTTGGGCATCAGTTCAAAACCTTTTCTCACTTTTTCATTTCTCGTTTGCCTGGTGTGTTTAAAAAAAAAAAAAAAATTGTGGTGTTCTTGCCAGGTTCAGCCACTACACTGTGTCTCTGGCACACCATGTGATCAGCATCTGGTACATCCGGTGTCGCCTGCCGTTCAGGAAGGGTTTTGCCAAATACATTCAGCGAGTAAGTTATTTGTATATATGTAGCTTCAACTACATCTAAAGTATCGTCTTTCCTGCTAGTGGCTCATGAGAAAAACTATAAATTACAAGCTCAGTGATGGCAGCATACCAGTTTTGCACCACGTGCTTGTGATGTGTTTATGTCCAGTGTGTGAGAGAATGCGTGTGATTCACGTGAGTGTGCGTGTTCAGTTCGTGGCGCTTTGAGCTGATTCATGAAATTGGGTAAGGCGCCTGTACAATGCTCATTATTATTATTATTAGTTTCAAAATCCAAAACACTTTTTACACTAGAACATGCAAAACCAACAAGAGCAAAGACAAACAAGAGGAAGGAAAAACAAACACCCTCCCAAAACAGGTGAAGGCTGTATGATAGCCAGGGAAATTGGGAGTTCAGAGCAAGCCATGACCAAGCCCAGCATTTCAACAAGACAGCAATTATGCCTGCATAGTCACATGCTTCTGAAGTCAGACTCACAACAACTCAGCATTGTCTCATGCCTCATGCTCTCTCTACACAGGGCCTGAAGAATAACGTGACGATTGTGTTTGAGGAAAAAGCCAAGGAAAAGCTGAGTCAGCTGAACATGAACTCCAGTCAGCGCAGTCGCTCCGGGTCAGAAGGAGAGTCCTACAAGTGAGTCTTTGTGTAGAAACCTGCTAACCCCTCCCCTTCCACCTCTCCCTCCAACCCTCACCCCTCCCCAACGCCCACCCCTCACCGCTCAACCCCCCCCCCCCCCCCCCCTGAACATTTCCTTTGATTATGCTTACGTTTGGCCATTTGTAGGGTGCTGCAAAAACTTGCATGCAGTAAGCTTGCTTACGGTGCCTTTGGGATGGAAGAAAGGGAGCAAGAGAGAGACAAAAAAAACTTTCATGGCTGAGAAACCTGAAACAAGCATTTTCTTTATTTCAGTCATACATTTTACCCTATTTCCATCTACTGCATTTTCCTGGAGCCAAGGGAAAGGGCTTTTTTCTGTAAAGTACATTGTGTGAAGTGAATTACAGAGGCAGATACTGATCTTTGGCTTGATGCAATATGTGCAGACAAAAAGCTGCCAGGACCCCTGGGTCATCTCAAGAACAGACTCTTCTCATTGACGACCCCATGAAACAGTTCCACGATGAGCTGACAGATGCGAACATGGACCTACTCTCACGCTATGCCTTTGGCAACATGGCGAACAAGTACAGCAGGTGAGAAATGAATGCTAATTAGTATTGAAACTGAGAATACCCCTCCCCTGCCACTCCCCCACCCTACCCCGCCTCCATTACTATCACCTGTCATCATTCTTAACTCACCCAGCCCCGGCTTGTTTTCACAGGTCAGCCATGACAGAGTTCCTGCTGGCTGGCGGCTCCCACGCGACGTGGATCGTGGGCAACAAGCTGATCACAATCACTACCAGTGGCGGAGGTAGCAGGGACAGTGGCTCCGGTCTGTGTACCAAATGTTCCGCTCTTCTTCAGCAGACACAGGTAAACATCTGATGTTTAGCACACAAAGTTGTTGACAGGAAGATTTCACCAGCTGTGTATCACTGGTGATGCACATGGTAATCGTTATGGTTTGTTGTTTTCACTTCAGACTCTGCCGCCCAAGTGCTTGCCTCACAAATGAGCACTGTACTTCCGTTGTCTTTCCCGCCGTTCAGCAAAGACCCCGTTTGGTTGCATTAATGTTTTGGCTTTTAGTGATGAAAAGCTGTAAAGCCCCCATATCTTGTATGGTAACTCCTGCTATTATTTTGTTTGTTTGTTGTGTTAGGATGAGCGCTTCAGCTTGAAGCAAGACAAACGGCGGAGACACAAGTCAGCCATCTTGACTCGGAGTATCAGCGAGAACGTTGCGGAGTCCGCTCTGCCTGGTTTGTTGAGTGGCAGGTATCACACACGGGACGAGGAACCTCGGCAGACGCGGGACGATATCTGTCTTGGGTATGAGCAGATGCATGAGGACGCCGCGGTGCAGACGGGCAGTTCTCTGTCGTCCAGCTTTGACCCCGAGACGCTTGGTCCCATTTTGCTCAGTGAGTGACCAACTTAAACACCAAACTTTCTTTTGACTGTCATTGTCGGTGAGAAGAGATTGTGCTATGTCTTGCTGCCTGTATGGTATTACCTTTTGCGGCAGGTAGTCTGCATTGTGCACAAACTAGGCTGAGCTCTGCTTGGTAATCAATTAGCACATCATGGATTAGGTCATTATGCCATAGAGGCATGCAAAGAGTCGGTGGCTGACCGTCAATACTGAAAGGAGTCAGTGTGAACCAAATCAACATTTGAACAGTCTCAGAGACGACACTGAGAAAATTACTGGGGTGGAGCGCGGACAGGCTTTTACAAGCACAGAGATAAAGTCTTGAACTGAACTGAATTGACACAATCACCAAAGACATGGAGATGACTCTGATGGTGATTTTGAAGGATTGAGTTATGCCTGAAGTACAGACTGATTTCCATGCGCGTGTTGCTTTTTATTGCAAGTTGTTTGTTTGTTTGATGTTTGGGTTGGGTTTTTTGTTTGTTTCCTGCCCTTTTGTGTCTTGTTTTATCATGATACGTACTTCTTCCCTAGGCTGGAAAAGTCAGATAGAAGAGAAGGCCATCTGGGCGGCAGACCCATGTCCGTGTTGGTGTGCCGGGTGGGCGGAAGTTGTCATCCGTGGGCCAAGCGGGGATGTTGCCTGGGTTATGCGCACAGAAAACATGCCCTCACCATTTGGAACACACGGTGACCCATCCGTGCCGGACATCTCGCTACTGTTCAGTCCAGTCACCACCAAATCACCGGACACGGACAGCGTTGGGAAACTGGACAGTGGAAGTCTGAAGGAGGAGGAGTACGAGTCAGTCCATGCAGAGTTCTTTGGGTGGGACAGCAAAAGTGAGTTGCTCTAGACTGGTTATCAGAAGAGACAAAGACTGCTGCCATATTCAAACATGTCAGAGAAGCAAAAGGCTCAAAATACATGTATAAGTGTTTCTTGTGTGTGTGTGTGTGTTTTCATTTTCGATCTCAGATGTGCATTGTTCCTGTGATCATTATTCTGATCATCTTGACCTTGACCTTTCTCAGGCTCATGTCCGTCCGAGGGAGAAAGGACAGACAGTAGCAGTCAGGGTCGTGATCATGAACAGGTAAAATTGGTATTTTAAAATATTTTTTGTTTTTAACTTTTTGAAATCCAGTCTCCACCGGTCGTATAAAAAGAGTTGTTGTTTTAAATTTTCTGTAGTGATTGGTGTCTGCATATATTGCTCTGTTCTGAGGTGTCTCACTTAGGAAGTGGCCGACAGGAGGGTGGTTACTCCAGATGAGAACAGCTGCCATGGCAGTAAGGTGGTAGATTATCAGCTTCCCTTACCAATGTTTCCAGAACTTTTTAAACTGGTACTTAGTATTCACCAAATTCCTGCTAGGATATGCAATTTTTTTTCTGTTTGCCTTGACATTTGCTGACAAAATGCAGAAATGTGAGCTTTTTGTTCCTGTGTCCAGAGGCAAGACCAAGGAGCAGCTGCCACGTTGGAAATGGCAATCCCGTCACCCTCTGGCATGCAGAAGAGCAATTCTTCACCGTCTGTCATCAGCAGTTCCTGTGATGAAATGTCACCCAAGGAGGTCATCGCCAGCCTCATGAAAGGACAGAGTCGTGGACATGACGAGAATGTCAAGATCAGGGTAGACAGCTCTGAGTCGCGTGCCATAGCCGCGGCTGGTAATTTTGAAGGCCTCGAGAAGAGCAAATCTGCGACAGAGGCTGAGATGCGTGCGGTCATGGAGCAGTGGGACGTGAAACATCAGGGTGTGGAGGTGACCACAGCTGCTGGAGACGGTGTCGAGACAGGGGAGCTGGCGATGGAGTCTGATCAGGAGTGTACTCCGAAGGCGAGTCTGGATGGGTCGCATGACGCTGGGGGGCGGGAGTACGGCCGCAGCAGCAGCAAACTGCAGGCCCAGCTGCGTGAGTACGACCTTCAGCAACATGAGGACGTGCAGGCTGCTGGGAAGACAAAGGATCCTCAGTCATCGCCCACTAAACACGACGCTGTTACCAGGTCGCAAGAAGGGCTGGCTGTCAAGTTCAGTGATCGTCCCAGGTTTCCCACCTCCCCACACACATCATCTGGTGCTCATCCCGTGGTGTCAGGGAACAGTCCCAGACAATTGCCAGTCACATCGCCTGGCAGTTCCAGTTCCTCCTCCATGCAAGACGAACTAATGGAACTGCGAATGTTGAAGAAGCGTGGCCACACGATCTCCGTCATGACGCCAGCCGAGGCCAATCGCCAGCACGAGGAAGCTGAGGTGGGACTGAGAGCAGGTGGCCCTGGGAAGGATGCGGTTGGCATGGTGACCCCGTCACAAGTTTTCCTGCAGCTGTACCACACGCATCCTTTGATTTCTTCCAGTGATGTTCCAATTCTGATTCCTAACACCCAGGTTAGTCAGCTGTTTGTCTCCAGCTGTGTCACATGTTGAGAGTTGATCCTAGAGTGTGGGACTGGTGTGTGTACTAATTACAGACTGTGGGCGTAGGTGGTTCCCCTCACTGTGTTTGGTTAGTACCCCACTTTACAGTGATCAGCTTTCTGGAGGTCTGGCATGGTGGGGGTTGGGGGGGGGGGGTTACTGTAGTACATTGCAGGGGTGATTTTCGTTCCGTATTATACGGATTTCCGTATTGGCAAAATTTCAACAAAAATAAATAATTTCAAGACATGATGTTGGAACTTGACATTGTTTTCTTCCTTGGCTGCATGGTACAGGCATTGACTAGTCTAGCCATCATTTTTCACTACAGTACATCCGTGGTGACCAGTGTTCGCATTCGGACTGATGTTTTAAAAAAGTTCAGTATTGGGAAAAATTTTGACAATCACCCCTGACATTGGCATCTTGTCTAGGGGTACACTACACCCCCATTGTCACTAACAAACTTGAAAGTGCAGTTTTAGATGTTCTCCCTTGGGAACATCCGCTATGCTTTGTTGAATCTGCTTATTACGGTGCTTTTTACGTAACTGCAGACACTTTATGCTTTGAAGTACAACATAGCTGTACTTGAGAGAAGGCTGAGTTTGACTGACTGTCCTGTTGAGGTGATGCGGACTTGTGCTGATCTGCGTACAGGAACATGAGCGATCGCTTAGAGTGCTGGACAAACAGCTGCCGTACGAAGCGCACAGGATCGGTGTCATCTACGTTGGACCTGGACAGGTTTGTTCATATGTTTCTTCGTTCTTTTTCTGGGAGAATCTGTGTTGTTTCCCCACATAGTCATCTTCTTTTCTGACAGTGACAGCCGTGCAGCAGCACACAACTAGTCAGCCGCGCGTTCAACTCAGCATCTGTTCACCTCTTTAGTATTTTTTGTTCCTTTGGTGATGGTATAGGCGCTTCTGATCTGAACACTTTCAGGGTCATCACAGTAGATGAAGGATTGTTTGCATGACTTTTTTGTGTGTGTGCTGTACCACATGGGCAGCCAGACCCTGACTTAGGGGGATTGTTTTCCTGTTATTCTCTTGAATATCTCGGATATCATCGTTGTCATGGAATGTTGGCATACGTTTCACAGCATTCCAGATTCCCGTGTCACAATGGTGGTGTTCACCATAAGGGATGCTAAACACTAAACAAAAATAACAGACATTATATTTGTGTAGTGCATGCATCCATCTAGTTACACACAAATCATACGATGATGGCAATATAAAGTTCACGGCTACATGCATTGTCGTCTTTCACGATATTTTGTTCATTTTGCAGGTGCGAGACGAGAAGTCGATCCTGGGTAATCGGTACGGCTCAGGGCGCTACATGGAGTTCGTTCAGGGTCTGGGGCGAATGCTTAGTCTTCAGGACGTGGAGCAGAACTCATTCTACTTGGGTGGCCTGGGCAGTGAGGATGGGAAGTTCACATACATCTGGCAGGATGAGTCCATGCTTGGTGAGTGGGAAAGCACGCTCTTTTCAGTTTCTGTGGGGACAGATTAGTTTAGGGCCTTTTTTTTTTCTTTTTTTTTCAGATTGCAGTGTCAACAACAACAGCAAAAAAACCAAACAAACCCAAAACAACCAACAAAACAGAATGTCGATAGGTCACAAATTGCTGTTGCATGACTGTCGATTTTTAGTTATGCATGAACTTCAATGAATTACAGCTCAGCAACTACCACATTTAGAACTTACTTGCTTGCTTGCTTACTTACTGACTTACTTACTGACTTACTTACTGACTTAATTACTTAATCCTCCTCATGCCAATACCAAAGATCACCACTTGGCACACCATCTGGCACACTTCGAACTATGGTTTTTTATGCAACGGGAAGGGGATAGTCTGAATGTTTCCACAAAATTAATAACTCAGATATGATACGTTTTCATGTGCGCTGTGTGCATTTGTGAACCGAGTTGTATTTTTGTTTGTGTGATCCTCCATTCTTGATGCTTGCAGTCATATTCCACATCGCCACTCTGATGCCGAACAAGAAGAGTGACCCCAACTACAATTGCAAGAAGATGCACATTGGCAACGACTTTGTCACCATCGTCTACAACGATAGTGGAGAGGATTTCAAACTGGGAACACTCTCTGTAAGTTTACCTTCAATCTCAAGACTGTTTCTTTGCGGGCTGTGTCATAATTCGGGTTCGAGCTTTATCAAAGAAAACAAGCTTGGTATTTTTTGAGCGATTGATTGAGTGTATAATGGCTGTCAGTGCATATTGCCCCTTTTTCCGTGAGAGCGTGAGACTGCTCCAGCATTTGCAGTATGTTGCTTCATTCCTTTGGCTTTTTTTCCCTTTCTAGGGTCAGTTCAACTTCGTGAATATTGTCATCCATCCACTCGACCATGGAGGCAATGCGGTCACACTGCTTGCAAAGCAAGGTGAGTACTTTTGTTTTCACCCCCCCTGTCATCTGTATTGCTGCCTATCCCTGAAGAGAGGTGTGGTGAGAGTGTCATCCAAAGTGTATTCAATCAGCAGTTTTCAAGCCCCTTTGAAAGTGCTTTGTATCTCAAGCCAGTTTGTCAAGTTGTCTCTGGCTTTTAGGGGCATATTTTTCGGCTTAGAGTTTGGCAACTCCATTGTCAGCTTCTCCGTTGCCTTGCAGATTTCAGCATTTTATAGTCTTTTTTTTTTTTTTTTTTTTTTTAGTATTGCAGCTCAAAACATACTTCTTACTGTTCTACATTTTTAAACATTCTTCTATACCATAGTCTTCTTTTCAAATAAGAAGTCGCCTTTCAGGAAAAATGATACAGCATTCAAATATAAAAACGAGCATGGCTGAACCACTGAGTGTGGAGGAAACGTGTACAGTGTAATGTAGACCGATGCTCAAAATGATATTTTGGCTGTGTTGTACATCACATGCTGGCTATGTGCACTGCTGCTAAACAAGTCTCTTTTTCTAGTATGCTTGAGAATATTAGTTTTTGTGAACACTTCTCTGTGTAGAATACTTTGCTGACGTTATATCAAAAGGTATGTTCCACATGTTCGTTCGCTTGTTTGTGATCGTGGCTTCACCTGAGACTGGTTAAGTGCTGACTTATCCTATTGCTTCTGTAACTGTTCCTCTCTGTGTGTGACCTATGTCTTATGCATACCAGTGCATACTTACCTGCAAGCACAGTGGCAAGTAGGAAGTGCTCACTAGGCACGTGCATTAGAAAACAATCTCATGAGACACCGTCATTTTCCTTCAGTATCTGTTAAAAGGAAGTAAATATAAAAAGAAAAAAGCACCGCAAATTGAACCAGATAAATGATAGCACACGCCTACATTTCAGGGTATCTCCGGAGTATCTATCTAGAGTTCTGTATCCAACAAGTTCATTGGATGCATCAGTTCAACAGTAAATTGTAAATTAAAAACTGAAGTAGATTTTCACGAGGAATGTAAAGTTAAATCGTAATGAGTTCATAGGTGGGAAGGAGAAGTGTGATAATCACTGGTCCTCGCTTCTTCCAAACTTTGTATCATGTGTTAACCCTTTGTAGATGTCATGTCTATGTTTCTACATCCATGTCTTGGTGTCTGCTTGATGTCTTTTCTTGTCCCTCCTGCAGTGATTGCTGTACAGAGGTGTTCCTTCAGCACCGTCTTTTTACTGTCTGACTGCTGTAAAAATTATTGAACTTGCACTGAAAGTCTCACGTGCATCCTTTGAGTTACAGCTCAGTTAATGTTTGCTGTGTAATTGTGTATCTCGGCTGCTTGTCAGACGGTAGCTATCCTGTTCTAGTGTGTGTGTTTGTGGTGAAACTTAACCTGGCCATGAAATGCTAGAGGCAGTTACCAAAAACAAAAAAAAGTGTTTGGGTGATTTTTTTCTTTTATTCAGAGTGCGCTTGGTGGTTGCTTGTCACAGTGGTTTTCTCATTTCAGTAAAGCTAATGCACGAGGAAGTGAACAACACGTACACCAGTGTGTCTAACCGTCATTGATTTTAAAGTGCTGTTAAAGTTAAGAATTCGATTGAAAAGATTTGCCTAGCCTTACCAGTATGCACATTGTGATAGCATCCAAGCTGGATCTCACACACACACACACACACACACACACACACACACACACACACATATCAACAGGACTTTATTCTCTAGTTTTACACACGATACCATGCAAAAGAAAACACATTATTACACACACCGGTAGTGTCTCATAGTGCAGTCATTACACACTACTGAGTAATTATGGGCATGTACTTATTATCATTAGCCCTAGTATTGTGTGGGACATTAGAGAAGTTCATGCTGAGTCAGTGGACAGCTGTGGTAGGGATAAAATATGACCATTAAAAGTAACTATTTAAAAAGTTGCAGTCATGTTTTGAATGATTCCTTTGACTGCTAGTTTACCTGCATGCATTAATGCGTGTATGTTATATAATACAGACCTCCTTCTTCATTCCCTGTATATTACACACATTAAAATGTATGACAGGTATCAAGTACAAGATGCATGATCCTTTTCTTCAGTATGTACTGTTTGAGCATGCTGGTTCCATTGAGGGACCAGGAGGCAAAAATGCAGATTTTCAGTGTCACTTGGGGAATTGTGTTGAGTGTGACAAGACTCAGTTGCTTTGTATGTTGTTGCAGACATTGCCGACATCTTGGGTCACACGCACCCTAAGATCGTTTCGGACACCAACCTGGCACTTCTCGTTCGACAAATTGCTGTTCACTGCAATGTGAGTCCCATGTGTTCTAGCACGAGTCAGTATGTGTTTTGTGTGGAAGATCTGTTGCAGGGAAGGCAACAACCTAAAAACAATTACACATATGCATCATTTGTTGCCACCATTTCCTTAAATATTTTGCAAGGTACATGCCATAGTTTGTGTGCGGACAACAGCGGACATTTTCATCCCAACTATACTGTGTGTACCTTTCTTCTTACAGATGGCATCCTTTATCCTGAAGCATCAAAAGCAGGAGATTGAGCCATTCGCTTCCAACGTGCTGGAGAGGCTGCGATCCATCAAACGCCTTCGTCAACGCGTCCTGAATGAGCTCAAGAAGAATGCAGCGAATATCGGCCATAACTATGGCAGGGTGCTCAACATTGCTGCCCACGAAAATCCAGATTCCCCTCCCTGTGTTAACATCGAGGATTTTACGGACTATGTGTGAAAGAAAACCTTGTCGAAACCTTTCAGCCTGTATGTAGAACAGCATGCACGTATGGGACATGGCACCGTTAGGTCTGGACAGCTCTGACAAGTGAAGCATCATGCAGTGCGTGTAAATGCGACAATTTTTGTGTGTGTGTGGAATGAACCTTGTGACAGTGAAACTGACTTTAGGGCACACAGAGACAGCACTGCTTTGTCCTCTTCAGAGACAGAGGAAAGGTAGAGAAATCCAGGAAATGTGTTCATTTGTTGTTTGCTAAGATTTTGACTAATTTATTGATTGATCCACAATGTTTATCCTTTTACTTTCACCTAAACGTAGAAGTCCTGGGTGTTATACACCTGGGCCCATATGTAATAGTCAAGGTTAGGGCTTTTAGCCCTGGGTTAGTGTCTAACCTCATACTAAACTAGCTCTAGGGTTACTTTTTGGGGGGGGGGGGGGGGTCAAGAATTGGGCCGATTCCAGCAAGGTGCCTAAGCCGTTATACGATTTTATTCTTCCTTTCTTCGCTTCCTTTTGTATTTAATTTTGCTTTTGGGTTTCTCTTGTCCTAGTCTGGGTTAGGCCCATAGCCATGGGTTAAATTAACCTCGACTTTTACATACAGGCCCTGGCTCGTATGGTAAAAGTTAATGCAGATCGTGTGCGATCTTTTGATATACATTGGTTGTCAGTCATTACCAGTGTTGGAAGTTGTTTCTTGTTTTACCAAAGAGTTCCAAATTAAACTATTTCAAACATTTCCCTGCTTCTGTGTAAGCACTGTTTGACAGCTGTTAACCACATCACATGCAAACACACATACTTATTAACACAAAGTGACCATGAACAGATTTATTCATTCACACAAATACTGCTTCATGTATGTCCAAAGAAACAAGAGAAAGAGAGAGCGAGTGAGCGGAAGAGAGAAAGAGAAACTGACTGAAAGTCATGCAGAGTGCGTGTTGCATATCCTCGCATCTACATGTTACAAGTCAATACGTGTCGAGAACCTGCTGCGAATCGCAAACGAATACGGATAAAGTATTGCTTTTATACACGCATATTTTCTCTTTTTTTGAAAGCTCACATAAATAAACCATTACAAAACGCAGTGTGATGGAAAAGCTCAATTTGATGGATAAAACAATGGTCAAATGCTGGCAGCTATGAACTTGTCAGATAAACAATAAAAGCATGGGATAGAAGAGAAACATTTGTGTTTAACATGGACATACAGCAGAAACTCCAATTCTTTGGTCAGCACGATTAAGTTTGGTCACACGTACCTGTATCACAAAGTCACTGAACTTGGAAAATTTGCCAGTGCAATTTAATGTATCACAAAGAGCATGACCGAAATCAAACTTCAAGATGCATCATCACACTGTGTTCATGAATATTATGAATATTTACATGTGTGCCAAATGTACATATCTGTCGCTACAGATGACTAGGCAGGCCATGTTCAACAACCTTGAATGGACGAGAAGACAAACTGCTGGCAATGAAATACCCTGGGCCTGTTTAATTTTAAACTTACAGATGGCCTTGTGAAACTGCTCAAGGTGCCAAGCAAAACTGAGCAAAGTATCACTTTTAAATATGAAAAGACGCAACTGTCTGGCTTAGAGAGGGTGAACGAGCAAATTTTTACTCTCCCCTCAAATGTGCAACGTGACTGTGTGTTACTGTGTTCACTCTACATCTGTAAGTTTACCAACAGTTTCTCACTCAAGAGCCAGATGATAAACAGGTACATAGTGTATTTCAAGGCAACAGTTTGATTTCAGACCCATTCTGGTTTACCCGAAGCCATGTAAAATAGTCCAGCACACATGTTATCCTCTCTGGACAGCTCACACATCTGATGTTGGGAAAACCACCAAGACAATGTTTTCATACACTTTGATCTCTTACAATGTGAATCTCCAACGCAAGGAGGTGGTGTCTTTGAATGCATGATGTTAAGTGGTAAAACGTTCTGTTTAAATGGTAGCCAGAATGATTTTCTGTGGTAGAGCCTTTCAATGACTTTGCTTCACATTTTCTTCAGGCAATATCTAAATGGCAAAAAAAGCGCCTCTAGATTCCAGTATTTCCTACAACACAATAAAACCAAAAAGCAAAGCAAAAAAAAAAAAAAAAAAGACTCCCCTTACTCAGTTACTGCCTACATCATGAAAAGTTCTATACACACTTTCGTTTTTTTCTTAGCAAAATAACTGTACAGTAAGGACTCCACCACTTTTTCAGTCTGAATCATGCGAGGGAGAGGCCGGGGACCAGGTGCTGTCACTATCATCATCATTGGCGTACATGTTGAGTAGCTGGTAGGTGCTGGGTGGGACGGGAATGTCAGGGATCCTCACAAGCCGTGTGTCATCCTCTTCACCCCTTGACCTTGGGGGCGGATCCCTTGAACGGCCCCTTCTGTCTCGCAGTGTCATGCCCGCCGCTCCAGTGCTGTGGGAACTCCTGGACCTACTGCTGATTCGGGATCTCGCAGCAGCAGCTGAAGATCTGCTAACTGGAGATCTTTCTCTGACAGGAGACCTTGCTCGGGGTGGCACACTTGGATTTAGCAACCGACGATCCACGACTGGCACTGCTGGCTCCTGAAGGGGAATCATGGATGGAGGTCGGGGCGACGGTGGAGGTTCAGGAGGAGGGGATGTTGGTGAAAGGGCCGTCCCTCGCTCAATGGACGTCACTGTGGGCTCTGCAGCTGGCAGTGAGGCCACGAGTTCTCTCACTACACCTTCAAGCCTGTTCTCCAAGAAAGACCAGACTGAGCCGATGTCTCTGAAGTTGAGCCACGCTTGGAAGCTGGTGCCTGACGATGTGCTCGGACCATTTGTGCTGGTACTGGCTGTGGCGCTACAGGTCTGTGTCTGTTTTGAGAAGCTGCTATGCTGGTCATCCGCTTTTCTCTTTCTCGACTTCTCACTCCCAGCAGTCTTTTTCTTTTTCGGGCTCTTCCTTTGGCTATTGTCACTGTTCTTGTTTCCACCGTCACCATTCCCTTCAAAAGACCAACTTGCCGCTGGGTTGTCCGTTGTTGTTGATGGAGCATTGTTTGCTTCGTCCCCATCCTCATTTCTGCTGCTGGGAACAGACTTTACCAGTGTCAGGCAAAGCTTCTTCGGTAAAACTGGTCGACTGGAGCTTGGTTCACTGTCAGAGGAAGTGTCTAAAGGTATTGAATGCAGTTTGCGCTTTCTGACAACTCCTGAATCCATCTGCACATCGCTACCACTGTCCGTTGTAGGTGTTCTCACCTGTTTGCGTGCAGACAGTGCTTTACCTTTACCTTTGCATGCAGACTTCCCCTTGCCCTTCCCTTGTCTCTTCTCTGGCTTGTCTTCTTCATCATCATCACTACTGCTACTGCCAACCAGTGGTTGACCACCGGACGTGGACACCTCTGGTTCCTGACTCGTAGGCTGCTCCTGATTCTCAGCGGCACTTGTCTGAGGCTCATCCCCAACTACAGTGGCAGTGTTTGCATTCGTGTCAGAAACAGCAGTGACTTGATCCCCCATCATCGACGTGGACGGGGCGGCAGAATCATCACCGGCGTGATCAGAACCATAATCAAGTGAAGTTGTGTCAGAATCACTGTCCCAAGCATTGTGATGTGGTTCACCTACGGTTGCAGACACGCTCTCACTGTTTGCCACCGTTTTTGAGACAGGGTTGGCATCGTCTTGTGCCGCCTGCTGGGGCAATGTCCCAGAGTCTTTGTCAGAAATGTCAGACATTCTGTCCAATGAAGCAAAACCACTGTCTCTTTCTGTGGAATTAGAGCTCGGAACTGCCTGCAATTCATGTGACTTTCCCTCGTCCTGATTCCTGGCATCGTGATCATCAACGGAAGCATCAGGTTGCGGTGAAGAACAGGGTTTAGGCCGATTGTCATCAGTTGCCGATGACACCGATACATGACCCTCGGCATGGGAGACATCTGTGCGAGCGTTATCTGCATTTCTGTGAGTATCGGACAATGAGCCGTCACCAGAGTTGTTGTCTGAGTGAGCGAGTGCCGCATTATCAGCATCATGATCTGAGTAGTGAGCACCATCAGAGGTGTTCTCTGAGCGAGAGCTGCTGTCCCAGAGACCATTGTTAAGAGACAGAGAGTTATTCTCTGTGTGAGTGCTGTTATTTTCTGCATTGGCATCGTCAGAGCCCATACTGTTGTCTGAAGAAAACTGAGGACCGTTCGAGTTGTAACTGATCTCACTGTGAGACGATACCGCAGGACTGCGTGGCTCCCCAGATGGACTCTGTGGGCTCCGCGGCTCACTATCAGGACTACGTGGACCACCAACTTCATCACGCTGCTGTTCAGCAAGGCCGATGGGTGATCGATCCTCATCTTCATCGAGCTGTGAGCCTTGCCCCTCACTGCCACTCCTCGGTCCATGATCGTCAGGCCCACTGCTGTCAGGCCCGAAGTCAGAGTTGATACCACTGGCAGAGCTTGCCCTATCTGACGCGGAAGAAGATCTAGGCGATTGAATAGAACCTGCATCACCATCCACAGTGTTCCCTTCCCCACCGAGACTTTGGTCAGAATGATATGAATCACTGTCATTGTTGTTGTTGTCTGTTACCACACTCCCAGGCGTGCTGCCCTCAGTCCTGCTTCCAGTTGCGCGGTCTTCCTCATTTTCCTCTGAGACACTGTCAGAGTCCACCACGTTCACTTCTCTGTCAGTATCGTCCGGGATGCCACCCTGTGAGTTGTCACCGGTGTCATCATCATCATCTAGACTCTGTGTAGTGTTGGTGGATTGGCTAGCCTGGCTCGAGTGGTCAATAGTAAAATTGACCGACTCGCTGCTGTCGGTGCTGACAGATGTGCTACTGAAGCTCTGACTGGGAGAGCGTGAGGAACTCCTACCTCGGCCTGAGTAGGGAACAAACTCTCTGGCCGAGTCCGGCCATGCAGTGTCAAAGAAACTGTCTCCATCGGGCAAGACCACACGGTTTCGCAACGACCTCCGCCCTCCACTTCTCGACCTTCTCCTCCTGTCCTCGTCACTTCCACTGCGAGGGCCGAACACTCGTCTTGTTCTCTCCCGTTCCCTTGCCCCTGTGGCGGAAGCTTCCTCCATTAACCTCACCAGAAGGGAGGGCTCCCCCAGATTTTGCGATATCTCTTCATCGATGTTGATATGGTTGTCAGAGGCAGCGCCATTAGGCTCAGCAGGACGGCTGGAAGTAGGACTGGTTATGTTGGGGGGAAATTCTTGACCAGGTGGCCAAAATCGTGCGATCTGGTTCAAGATGTCCCGGAAATACCTCGCCTGCAGACGAGGTGGCCCCTCGACCTGCTGCATCAGCCTAATTCTCCCCCACAGCCAGCGCAGTAGCACTCTGTACTGGATATTCACTGTGTTCCTCTCTGCAACGCAAACCAGGACAACATTACCCCAATGATAAAACAAGAGGGTGAACTACACACAGATCATTAAACTGTGTGTGTGAGACCCTTGACACGTCAGCACACTGTAATGACTGTTCGACCGTCCTTACTTTTTGACCACAGTGCACAATCTGGGAATGTTAGGTTAAAAAAAATCTCCTTACTTTTCAACCAGGCACCAAAAATCTGTCCCTAAATTTTTAACCCGACCAGTAAAACTGTGGAGCAACCTGACGATAATGCCAAATGTCCAGGAAAAAATTAGAGAAATTGATAAAACTTCGCCGATTTCTAAGCCTGCAGGGGCAGAAATATCCATGATGAAAAAAGAGGAAAATTTTCAGAGGACTGGCGAAGCCATGACTGCGTAGCACCGAAGGCGCCCAACCTAGGGGGGTCCAGGGACATGCGCCCCCCCCCCCCCCCCCCCCCCCCGCCACGGAAAAATGTTTAAAATCTAGACAAAAATCTGTGCAATCTGGTGCATTCTGACTGCAAAATTGCACACAATCTAGGATGAAGAACTTTAAAAAAGATATGCTATTTTTTGTTTTATCAGACCATCAAACAACTTTGTGGTCTATATAAATTTCACACAACCCTTGAAAGAGCATGTTCCCCACAGTGACAATGCTTGGGGTCTCTCATGCATCACTAAGACTACTCTCAACTTCAGATAAGCCATGACACTGATTTACATCTCTGAAACAGAATTTTTTTCCCATCTGTCGGAAAAAGTTTCAGGGCCAGCGTGCATTTTCACACATTGGTCCTGTAGTTTGGAACGGCCTCCTCTCTCACATCCGCCATGCTCAGTCGTTAGCAGTCTTTAAATCTCAACTTAAAACACATCTTTTCTCCATGCAGTAGAACCAACCCCCCATGCCCCTCCCCTCCCCGCTCTCCATCTCTGCATGCCACCTGCAAAAAAATCAGTGTGTGTGTGTGTGTGTGTGTGTGTGTGTGTGTGTGTGTGTGTGTGTGTGTGTTGTAAGTTATATACGCTGTTTTTATGTTATGTTTATGTACGCGCCCTGAGCTCTTGCGAGATGGGGCGCCACAAATACCCTTTATTATTATTACTATTAGTAGAGCCTCACTTGGCAACTGAGTTGGTCGCCCAAGTCGCAGACACTCACGGTGGTGTCTGGCCCCCTCCCAGGGAACGCATGTCAACTGTAGAGATCATGGCATGATTAGGACACGCCTAAATTTGTGACTCAGTAGCAGAGTTTGGTGTTTCTGTGGAGTCTTTTAGTAAACAAGATTGTGCGGCTTTACCTAAATCTGAGCGACGGATATTGTGTCCAAACGATGTACACTGACATCCCAAAAACTAAGGATGATTAGGAACTACAACATACCTATCAAATATTCGTCTTAATTCGCTCCCACACAGTGGCACACAAAGAAACACGTTCACACGCACCGGCATGCGCGCGATAGGGTGTCTTGTGAAAACAATGGCGGTCAGTGATTTGACAGGTGTAAAGGACGTCGGAACTGGCGCAGGATGAGGTGATCACCACCTGCATAGCTGCAGTTGTCAGTGTGACAGCCGGAGGTGATGTGCTAATTGCCCAGTCTTTGTCCGCAGTCACGTGTTGGTGCACATTTTTTTTCTGATTTTTTTTTCTTCCGCAGAACCTAACTTGTTTTAGGTGGAAACGGATTTCTAAAACGCGGAAATTCGCGGAAAAACAGGCAATTTCGAGGTAAGCTTTACCACATTTTTTTGTGCATTTTAAGGCCATCTGACACAATATACATGTACTGTTTCAAGCAGCAGTGGTATTAGTAAATGACTATTAGCCCAACCGGCACATCTGGGGTTCAGTGAAGATGGTCTGAAACTGAAAGTGGGTTTGGGTTTTTTTTGCCCAGACCTCCAAATTCAAGATTTTTTTGTGTATAAAGCAGTCAAAAAGTTAAGGTCATTGCAGTACACAGATTCCCTTGTGTTATATTGAAACAGGAAATACCAAGCCAAAGGTACCACTCTCTTTTTCTTGTTTGTGTCCAAAAATATCCTGGTACCAATGAAGGATTACTCATTTTGTCCTGTGAGCATGAGTACAATATGTTTTGTACAAAAAGTTTAGTGTAGATGTAATACTACGTACAGACAACAACAACAAAAATTAACAAAATGTTAAAAAAGGTTACCACGCAAAGCATCTTTGAGTGCAGTCAAACAGTTGTGGCTGTCTGCATGTTGCTGCTGCATTCTCAGGTCACACCCTTGCTCACACATCACACTCTTAAAGGGACACTCTTGTGCGTGGGTAGTCAGCGTGTTCTTTGGGACTTGCAAACCGCAGCCAAAGTTTGGGCACACCACAGTCTGAAACAAAAACACTCAGGCATTAGACAGTGATCCTCTGGATGGCCCATCTCCGTCCTCTACAGCAAGAATCTTCACCAACACCTATCATGAACAACTATTTGTAAAAACACAAACAGCCTTAGAAAACCCAGCCAACAAAAAACAACAACAACAAACAAAACAGCCCTAGAAAAACCAGATTATATACATACAGTAAATTTTATATCTGTACTAAACTTTCAAAATTTGTTCTTAGTTCAAGAGTGTGTTGCACTTGCACGGGATGCATGCACACTTATTACGTACTGGTGGCAAGGTATGGAATGATATTCCTCCGCGCATATTATCCATCTCTTTTGAGGTGCTCAAGGCACCGCAGGGCTGGAGGACAAAGCAGTATAAGCTTGCTGCTACCGAGTGCTACTTTATGTGCAAACCTCTACACTGCTCCACCCTCGTGGCATTTCAAAACACACCCACAGACACACACTCTCTTTAGCTCACTCTCTCCCCCCTAAGGTGAGGGTCACGCACCTGGAACTGACACGTCTTGATGTGATTCTCATATTGCTCCATGGTGATTTTATCCTGACATCCATGTTCATGGAAGTCGCAGATCATGGTCAGGTTGTTGAGCATGTTCTGAACCAGTGGCAGCACTGGCTGTAGGTGATTAAAGCGGACTGTCGTGCGGCACGTTGGGCACGTAAAATGGTTGCTGAGCCACGTTTCGATGCACTTTTTGCAAAAGACATGGCGGCAGCGACACTCCCGGGGCTGGTGCAGCACACAGTAGCAGATACAGCAGATGAGCTCTGGGTTCGGCTGGGGATCAAACTTGGACACCTCAAACACTGACATTCTTGATCCTTACTGCATGGGTCTGTCACTGGAAACCTGCCTGACAAATCATCATATAATTACTGTAGTAGTACAGTCATTACGCTTTCAGTCTAGTCTCAGAGATCTGAAACCACCACCTGATTCTCACACGACCTCCATTCCTGAGCCCCGCCTCCCCCACACACACACCACCACAACTTCCTCTCCTGAACACTCATTTCAGGCTCTCTATCACTTACAAACTTGTGGCAGGAGCTATTAAACAGCAATACCAGTCAACCTTACTACTGTGGCTGAAAATGCAAGAAGACTTCAAGAACATGCAAGCTGAAACATTCAGACTAGGGGGTCTTTTTGGGTGCTACTATTACTAATTACCAGAAACAAGGCTGACTTTGGTAATATGGCAGAGGTTTAGAGTTAATAAGGTAGGTTGAAGGATGTGTATGGCTTGTAACCCAATTTAAATAAAGTTTAGGGTTACAAATCTAAGGTAAAATGGGGTTTAATGTTAGAAGTCAGAAGCTTGGTTAGGGTTAGGGGGACAGGTTTGGGCTGGGTTAGGGATAAATAACCACACACAGATGTAAATACCAGTGAAAAGAACATCTAAAACATATATATACCTGGCCATATACCTGAAATAAAACAAAAATGTTCCGAAACCAGATCTGACCCTTAACCTTAGTATTCTGACTTCTAACCCTAAACCTCCTTTAACCTAGATTAACCCTCATTCAAATTGTGTTTTCTAATCATAATCCTCTTTCAACCTTTGTTACTAACCATAAACCTCTGCCTTTGCCTTTGTTTTCGGTTGTATTCAGGAATAACCCTTTTCGGCATTACAAGTATGCATGCGTGAACCTGTTCTCGCGCCGTCGAGTCTTGCGCGGTAGGCCTAAAGGGGTCTAAGCTCGGTAAAGGGGTCTGGAAGTGTTTTCCCGTTCACTACCAGCAGTGCCGCATACTCTTTTGCTAGGGTTTTTGTTGTCTCCAATGCTGAAGGCACCGGCTACTTTCCAAAAACGTGGCACGCCCAAACCAGTGCCATGCGGAGTTCTTCTTTGCTGCCTGTTGTTTTCAAACCCCTTTCGCGCAGAAAATTCTGTAGAACGGGCACTCTCCAGAGTCTAATGGCATCCATCTCCGTCACGCTGAACCAGCTTCTTACTTTTTTAACTTACACTCCTCGAATTCAAACGCAAAAGCTGCGAAAAACCAACACACCACGCTACTTTCGTACTGTCGTCTGCTGTACGACACGCTCGACTGGTACAGGTTTCGCGTTGAAGTCTCGCGAAGCGCGCGAGAACAGGCGGGAAGTTGGAATGCTGAATCCGGTTATTGGTAGTACCCGATCTTCTTCTTCCACTTCCAGTCCCATAGATGTCCAGGGCCAACATCAGACTTGCTGACCACTGATTATGGGGGTTGCCAAAAAGAAAAGGTAGAAGAGAGAAACAAAATTATAACTGTCGCTGAACTCACCACCTTGCGGTTGCGAGTATGACCGATCCTCTGGTGCACGATTCAGCCAAAAAGAAGAAGAAGACGTACGTTTAAAAGAGACAAGAAGTATCAGCGATCTATTTTTATCAGCACGTCACTGGACAATCGGAGATGGACTCAGTTTCCAACTTCGAGCTAACTGGCAGCAAAGCAAGAACTTGTACGTAATCAGCCGCCTTTTACCCATACATACTTGATTATGAACGAAGAGGATACGGAGTTCAAACGCCTAACAGATTTCTTTCATTCTCTAATGTCAGCTTGTTTTGCTTTCTCAGTGGTCGCACGATCCAGAAAGCGTGGCTTCCGGCGACAAAACAAGCAGAATAGCTGCCCTTCAATTCAATGACGATCCGCAGTGGCGCAGTGGTTGGGTGGTGGTTGTAGGGTGTGCCCGTGTGTGTGATTGGAGGCGGGGCCACGAGGCGGGGGGGGGGGGGGGGCTAAAAAACACACACACCAAACCTTTAGGTCACCAGCCCAATATGTTGTCTGCATGGCCTGCTGTTGTCACTGTCGTTCTTTTGTAATTCAATGTATTGGGAAGGAATACACACGCACGCACACACTCTGACTCACAGACGCACGCGCGCTTGTATGTGTGTGTGCGTGCACAAACACACAATTGTGTGCATACGAGAGAGAGAGAGAGAGTGTGTGTGTGTGTGTGTGTGTATCTTTCACCCTGATACCTACTGTGGTATTTTACACCATTTTTTTTTTCCGGTCGTTGCACATGAAATGACAAAATAGTCATAATGTTCGGTAAGAATAAGAAGTCAGTCCTATGGCCACACACACACACACACACACACACACTTCCTTAAATAGCAGAACAGTTATGGAAACTGAAAGGGTTTATTTATTAACTGTAAAATATGTGACAAAAATATTTTACCCCACCCACATAAAAACCAACCCTTTCTATGGGCTGACAAAATGAACCAGGGCAGGCAGCCTACAACGTGAAGCCTACATACAGCCACCATTGTATTCATCAAAACACTGCCATCAAGACTGCCAATGATTGCTCACATCTTGTCACAACTTGCTTCAGGCTTGGACAATTTGTCAGCCCTGTATAGGAAGACAAAAATGCCTTTGGTAGCAACATATGATGCACACAAACAAGCAGTGTAACAGTCAAAGAAAAAAAAAAAAAGGAGAATGTCTTCTCATATGATTAGATGAAGAGATACAGATACAGTAACAAGGGAAACCAATTTGTTTATTGTTTATCGAGAGTGGTTTACTCACAGTAAAACAAATGAGTAAACAACATCTCCCAAACTATTCATTGATTACTATTACACGCAGACAGCTGAAATGGGTGATAAAAAAAAAAAAGTGAAAAGAGATAAGACCAAATACGGTTCAGCCCGTGAAAAATCACATGCACTCTGGTGCACAACACTCAGGCCACCTCACGTTTGAGTTGGATTTTTTAGGCTGAGGTCTGAACTGGAATAAAGCAGATGAAAATCAGCTGCACGAGTGTGGAGGTGCAACAGTGTAAGGACATTCAGTGGAGTGGATCACAAGAACTGTGCACAGACACTGACAATCAACATTACTAGGATACTGTTGGCCAAAACAAAAAAAGAAGATGGCCACAAGTCATCGAGTCAGGATACGTCTTTTTAATCAGGATATTGATGAGCATGCTAATCACACTGCTCAATCACAAGACCACCCAGTCATCCTGGTCTGTGTGGTCAGAGGATTCAGCCACAACTGTTCATTTTAGGACAAGTACATTCATTATTATTACCTTACCTGTTTCAACACTTGCAGAAATAAATTACATCTGATGTACATCACATTTCAATCGCACAGGCTCCATTATACACGCGAGTCAAAAAGACCAATACATGTACATGTACGATGTTAAAACTCGTCATTCCCTGACTGCAGTCTCCCAAAAGCATCACTGATGTTACCAATTAGGTACACACCATATGCTGAAATGAAATTTTTAATGGCATAAATGTTGTTTTCTGTTTTCAAGCTTAGGTGTGTATCCACACCGCAGATGGCCAAGATAAAACACATTAGTGAGACACACTATCTGGCAAAAAAAAAAAAAAAAAATGCTCAAGACTTCTTAACAGCTTCTAGGATTCTGTTGTTTCTGGCACACCTTTTCTCGTGCATGTGTAGATAGAATATTGTTTTGAAAGGCACACAACATGTTAGCCCTTGTAATAGGACACTGCAGACACTTTCTCTTTTCTGCTGGAAGTAACATCAGCTAGCATGCACTTACATTTTCTATCGAGCTGTCTCACAATTTCAAGACTAGAGAAGAAGAAATGAACCACCTGTAAAGGTTACACGAACGCCTCCTTAATGCCCACTAAACATTCACACATTCAGATCTGGATGTCATCTGACCTTTTTTTTTTTCTTTTCTTTTCTTTTTTTTTGGGGGGGGGGGGGGGGGGGGGCGCAGAAGTGCTACATGTACACGCTCATGTTCTTTATGCACTTACTTAGGGAAGTGACAAATGTTGAACAGCACCCAAAATATCTTATGTAAATTTATATGAAATAGCTACAGGGCAAGCAAATGCTAATAGCAAGCAACAACTTTAAAAGGAATTAAAAAAGCAAAAAAAAAAACCCAAAAAAAACCCAAAAAACGTACAGTGTGTCTGCTTGTTTTCAAGCCAAAGGAACTGAGTAGACTGGGAGAAGCAGGTAAAACCAGGGACTCAAATGGAATAAATATATCACAATAGAGTGCTTCAAAGTACAAGCGGTCTTTCAGGCAAGCAAGCTGCCTAGTATGGGTCATCTTCAAGATATGGTTCCATGTGGTGAAGTGGCTGGCAGCACAAATGCAAAGGTGGCTGCAAAGATCGCAATTAAATTAAATTAATACATAAATAAAATAAAAAGGGTACTACGAAAAGTGGCCTTCCTTGCAAACATTTATGCAAGAGACAGATGACCACTGGTTTTAAACTGAAGACATCCACGAAAGGGACGTTGCCTGATGTACATGGCTGTTTTGAGAGGTTTGAGTATATGCGTATTTCCTTGCTGCCTTTGCACCCATGCTGCCCGCTGCCCCATTACACGGAAACACACCCTTACTGTAGTGCAGTCTTATGGTTTTATACATACAGAGACCATGACCAGCATGTCTGCTTCATTCTGGTGTTCAGGTTACGCGAGGCAATGACAGAACCGATCACTTTGGAAGTTAGTTGAAGCTGTTCTGCCATCTATTTCACAGGTTTGTGTTTTGATGATGTATAGCTGTACAAACCAGACTGTATTTCCACTTTCTAAACACACTTTCTATGACATTCTTTCCAACCAAGCAAAGCACTGTAAGTAGAAGTTTACGTATATAAATGTCTGATTCTCTCTGAATAAACATTGTGCATACACAACAGCAATTTTCTGGTGTACATAAACCACATCAAAACAACAGGATATAAACGCTGATAAAAACTTTCACAATGCAGCAGTGTGATAAACATGTGAACCCCACAACAAGTACAAGGATATAACTGTGGGTGTAACGCAAGAATGACTCCAGGGCATTTCTCACATTTGCAAGGATGATTCAGGAGGCTTTTTGCGAAAGCAGTAATCCTACTGCAACAACTGTCCATTTCTTATGGGCTGAGGGAGTCGGGCATGACTGGTGATGCACCAAACACACTGTGATCGCTTCATCACAAGCAAAGTCAATTCTGCTTACCAAATGTTAAAAGTATCGGTACAAGTAACTCCTGCACCCGTGAAGAATGCTCAGAAGTCATCCTCACCAAGGAGCTAATATTGTGTATTAGATAGGATTAGGGAGGCATATACTCATTGTACCTCCAGAGAACATGATTCACATATATTTAAACCAAAATAAATCATCCACTAAAAGCTGATTTGGCACATGATAAGTACATTCACTGATATAAATAACAGCAGACAGCCTGCTGTCTAAGATGTTACAAACTTATCAAAACTGTGGAGATGTATAGCTACAAAGAGTTTACTCATTTGTCTCCCTGTGCTGCAGGTACCATTCCTCCACTTTCAGACGATGTATGATGATATGAGTGAAATCTATAATATACACCATTTCACCTCATGCATTTCCAGGGTCTCGCAAATGCTTGCAATGGCTTACACACAAACATGTAAACTGCAGCATCTAAAGAGAACAGCTAAGCACATACCGAGGACTAACTTGACGACTAACCGTAGTTCACAGGATTGGCTGGACATCTGGGGTTGGGTTAATGTCCTTTTTTCCACCACAGTGGGGTGCTGACAAGGTGGGAACAGTTAGAGGTTAACAGGAGCACAGTGCATTAAAAGCTAGCAACAATGCTGTAAGTACCCTTAGTTTAGTCACTCTATCTGGACACAAAATAGTACTTCTGGTTAAGAAAATAACACTTTGACATTTCACAGAAAAAGTGTAACAACTGACAACGGTTATGTGCGTGGAATGTTCATTATTCTATTACCTACACCACCATCCTGAAAGCACTATATTTGTTAGAGCGAAGCTGCATGTAGCTAATATATATAATTATATATGTGTATATATCAACTGACATATTGCATGACAAATACACAGATATAAAGCACACACACACACACACACACACACACACACACACACACACACACACACACACACACACACACACCACAGCACTGATTGTTCGCATCACGCCCCTCACCTCAAGCAACTGCCAAATAGTTACATGTACATTCACATACATATGGGTTTCATGAAGTTTTAAAGTCACAAAGTATCATTTTCAAGTCATTAACAGGCAGTTTGCACAACACCAACATTTAGAAAATGTAAGAAATCTAGAAAAAGGGAAATGAGCACCTTATGAGAGATTACAACCTTTGTCATTAAAAGCATGTTTGCCAAAACCAATAGAGGGAGAGTGGTACACTGGTCAGTATGTCAGTTCCATACAAATCTCCGTTTTTATACAAGACACATATAAGTAAATATGCAGCTACAACAACAGAAATTCTGTGTCAGCATTGTGGAAGTAAGTAAAAGTGCTCACGTCAGGAGTAAGTAATTTCTCCTTATCCTACAATCATTCACACATACATGTGTGTTCTAGACCAGCTATCATTCACAGGTATGTCTTTGACCTACAATCATTCACAGTATGTTCTTGACCAATCATTCACAGTATGTTCTTGACCAATCATTCACAAATCGTGAAAATGACCAATGTTACATACATGTACAAATATCAATCGAGCAACATTTGTGTTTCAGCTGGAGAAGACACAAAAACGCTTCTCATCCTCCAACCGATGGTGGGAATATCATTCATTCAGACTCGCTGATCTGATAAATTGTTCATATGACTATTAAAATGTGATCACTTTGACTGGACGCCTTGCTTCTATAATACATGTATTGTAAAAGTAAACACAAAAAGCACTGTATCCTCCACTCTGTAAAACCACATGCATCAAAATATTGCATCTATAACTCGCATCTTTCAACGCACATATACACACGTGCTTGCACACACACATACACTCATGTACGCAAACGCACACACACACACACACACACACACACACACACACACACAAATCACCAGTTTAAGCTGAACAGTCAATAAAAATCCTCTGTGACAAGCATTCAGGTTGTATCCTCTTGCCGCCTACGATCAAACGGTGGTCATCTACCGAACGGCAATTTTGAACCGATGGTCTGGATGTCTGATTTGGGGTCTGGAGAGCGTGAGCTCCACGCCGTTTTTCTGCAGTCCTCTACAGCACACGTATCTAACTGTTCCATGGAACACGACTCCTGCACAACCCAGAACAAGGGGCTGAGGCTGTCGATCCACAGTTCCAGGTCCTTGCCCACCTTTTTGGCATTGACAGACGCTTCCTCCTCCAGCTGCTGACTCTGAGGGACTTGCAGCACGCCACGCAGCTCAGCGAAGTCCTTGGACGTGTACATGCCGATCGGACCAGCGTGGGCGCGGTGGGCACTTGACACCGAGACAGGCTTGCCCTAGAGAAAACAAAGGCTATGCAGTCAGAGCTTGAACTTGAAGTTGTACTAACCCCATTAAATGAAGGAGATAATTACTTTTTAATAGATTTCTTAGTGCTGCATGTGCTGGTCAAGATTTAAGCCAACAAGGCTGTGGTAAAGTTCACTGCAGATGGGTATAAGTAAAGGATGTATTTCAAAAAGCTTTAGTCACCCTGTGCTAAGATACCCTCCAGACATGTATACTTCAGTTGCTGTTCCAGCTTTGTTCTGGAATTTTGTATTGTTACGGCCTTACTATCAAGCAAGCATGGCTGTGCATCTCTTGGTAACCTTAGGGGCCATCTGGAAACCTCACCAAGCAAGATCACCTACGATTTGGGGGTGATTGTCTGCAAAAGTAACTTGTGAGCAGGTGCACAGCAAGAACTACTGTATGGTTGATACACGTATCAATGTAAAGCTACGAGATGGAAAATGAGTTCAGATGAAACCCTCCTCATTCAATTCGTTGCACTGGGTTTGCTCTAGCCACATTCACATCAAACTACAATTTTTTAATTTATCTTGTTCATGACCCTCACAGACCATCAATGTTTCTGAGAAATGTTGACGCTCACCTGGTAAAAACTTAGAGGTGTGATGAGAAACTGCGTCTCAGCCACCAACACCATGTTGTACATGAGCTTCACGGTCCACACTCCAGGTCGAAGGGGACGATTCAGGCCTGGTTTGTGAGAGCCGACAAAAGTTGACCCTGTTACCTTAACCTCGTAGGAGGCCGCGATGATGTTGGCAGGGTCAATCCAGGCGACAGACACTGTGAACTCCTTCCCAGGGCCCCACACATGTCGAAGGATGATCTCATCATAAGGGCCTAGCAGGCGGCCATAGTTTCGGAAAATTAGTTCTTTGGGGTCAAACTCTGACCCAACCTGTAAAAATAAATAACAGACACATCATTAATGTTTTCATTCTCAGGATTCTTATCTGATATCTGATATCTTCTACAGCAAACCATATTTTCTGTACACGTACAGGTTGTACACTTAAATCCAGCTGTGCATAACATTAACCCTTGCAGCTCTGACTGGATTTAACTTTAAAGTTAAATTATCTTTCAGATTAGATAAAGCAACTTCCCTAAGGCTCTCAAAAACAAAGGTATATTGCTGCCATTGACGGATGCTGAATCAACAGAACCCCCCCCCCCCCCCACCACCCCCTTTTTTCCTCTGGTGGTTACTTGTATCCAGATGATTTCCAATCATATTTCCATGGGGAAAAAAAATCGCTAAACCTCCAAAGAGGTCCTATGCCTGTTGGGCAATGACAATGTCAGTGAGTTTAATGTATGAAAACTATAATGTTTACAAACCTCTAAAAACTGTAGCCTCCCTATAGCCCCTTTGGGATCCAGCACAGTGTAGTAATGCTTGGGATGGACGTGTGTCTCAAGGGTCACCTCACGACCAGAGGTCAGATATTCTGCTTTGAAGAGAACCAACAGACCATGAAAGTGGTCACTCTCCTGGAACAGGCTGACCTCCAGCAGCTGCAGGGGCCGGAAGCGGCATGAGGCCTGGCGTAGGGTCAAGGACTCTGTGGTCAGTCGCATGAACGAGTGGTAGAGGGTAAGGTGGGCGTCTTTGTTCTTTGGGTGCGAGTCCAGGTGATGGTACTCATTCTGCCAGTAGCTTGACAGGCCTGTTAAGCCTAAGAAAACAGCAAGTTAAAACAATTCAGACCAAAGGAAAACAGGTGTGCTTAGCCTTTAGGGAATGCTGACACTTAACCTTTACGCATCGGGACGCGAACCGGCTCGCGTCACTCTCAACAGCCGTAGGCACCGAGCCGCGAACCGATTCGCGTCATCCTAAACGGCCAGCAGCTGCATGCGCGTCAGCAGGGAAGTAGGTCACTGGCCAAGCTCGCGATGTCAAAGAGTTAATCAATAACAAATTAAGACAGATTTGTAGTTTATCACTTTTTGTGAATTTTATTTTCTGTGTGTGTGCGTAGGACATCCAATGCATATTCTCTGTGTGTCAGTCACCCAATCTATGTATGCATTTTTAATGGTAGCCTTGTATGCTAAACTGCAGAACCAGTTAGTGTCCAGACTTTTAAGAGTGTATTTCCCACCAATTACACTGTTTAAAGTTTAGAGCTTACCATGCACCCTGTTGTTCTGAATGTGAACGCAAAATGACAATGACACGCATGCACTTTTCAATGAAGTCTGAATACAAGTGTGTCCTCTGCAAATACAGCAAGGAAGCGGTGTAGATGTAGAATGGCTGTAACTGAAGTCTTACCTTGCTGCAGGTGTCCAAACAAGTAGACGTCAAGACTGTTGATAATCTCCTGGTTCACTACAGCCTCAAACTTGCGGGCAAAGAACAACGGCTTGTCTTCGTACTTCTGCAACACAGATTGTGGCACAAATAAACACGCCTTGAACAGATGTCTTCCTTTAACACAAGCATCCTCTGATTACACTGGAGGAAAAGAGATAAACATGCCTTGTGCGGCCGAGCAATTAATAGTTGGCTTCACTTGTTTATGCCTTCCCCTAACTCCACAAGTCACAAAGTGTACGCTTTCTCTCGCTGACTCACACACATGCTCACACAAGCATGCACACACGCACGCACACACACGCACACACAGACCAACAAAAAATTCTCTTCTTTTTTTGAGAACCTACCAGCAATCTCTCAAGGTCACCAATCTTGAAATCATTGGGGGAGCAGCCACACCAGTCCACAATGTGTTTGTACTGACATTTGCAGCCCTGTTTACGGCGCCAGTTAGTGAGGTGAAGGTTGTTGTCCACAGACTGGGCACAGAACTCACTGTTCTGTAGCGTTGTGTGGAAGAACGACTGAAACAAAAAGACCAGGCACCAGTCAAACTGCTGTGCAAATCATGTGTAACATAATAGTGAGATTTAGTAGGATTTCGTACGAAGAACTTCGTTGAGTAGCGTAACCCATTTTCATGTAAATTAGGCACGTTACGGGTGCCATTAGCCAATTGCAGCGTGTTAGCAGCTCGCGGCCTCTGCCGTGTGAGCCTAATTTACATAATAATAATAATAATAATCGCATTGATATAGGCGCTTTATCCCAAATATTTTGGCTCAAGGCGCCGCGAGCTAAACCCAACACGCACGCTCACGTGAATCACACGCATTCTCTCACACACAGGACATAAACGTATTACAATCACGTGGTGCGAAGGGTCAGCTCAGCTATTTAAATTTCGGAATTTAGATATGCATTTATTTTTCAAACTTGGTGGGCTGAACATTTCCAAAGCAGAGGGGGAGGAAGCCGGAGTACCCGGAGAGAACCCCCGACGATCGGCCCGAATGAACGGTGCCACATACGAGAAGGAAAAATTCTTTGCCCCGAGTGGGGCTCGAACCCCTGACCTCTCGCATTGGTGACAAGTCTCTTAACCACTAGACCACCGACCGCCCCACATGTAAGTGGGTTAGGCTGCTCAGCGAAGTCCTCTTTACGAAATCCTACTAAATCTCGCTAATGTCACAAGCTGGTTGGTTGGAAGATTAAACGCCTTTTTTCCAGCTGAAAACAAACTTTAACCCAATAAGACCACAGAATTTTAGGAGCAACTCTAACAATTTCGGACGGAACAAATGGAACAAATTAATATACTGATTTGCAAAAAGTTGAAACAGTGAGGTTACATGTGTTTCCATGTCTAATACACGTGGATGCACATGTACCAACCCAGAGCACATCGGTACAGAATGAGTGACAACAAAAATTCTCTTCAACGCATAGGAATCAAAGCAAGGGTGAGAATGAGACGAAGCACTGCAGGCTTCAACGGGATTGGCCACTGCTCAAACAAAATGACAAAATGTCACCACCACTGCTGATCTTACTGCTGCTTTATATCACTGTCCAATCAACTGTAATTGCTGTAAAGGATAAATAAGAGTATTGTTGAACTGAACTGAACCTACCTCAGCAGGCAGAAGGGTGTATTTGTAGAAACTGCTCAGACCCTGCAGCAGCTCATCATCCTTTGTAGCGATGTAGCGGGCAAAGTCCCGATACAGGCATATCCAGTCACTGCCGCCATCCACGCGAATCCCGTTTGGCAGCGGCCGCCGTCCAATTCGCCAGAGATGATTCTCACACTCGTAGAAAGTTTGATCAAGGCCTTGTTTCTTGATGAACCTGTAACACAGCATGATCATGTATTATACAAGGCATGAAACTAATATTTCTTCTGCTCACATATCAAGGAAAGGGCACTTGTAACATAAACTGACTCTGTCACTACATCTTTCTACTTCCTTGTGATGTGTTTACATACAGCATTACATGTTTACTGCAGAAACAACAAAAAGGGTTGAACTGCCATAAGAATTTTTATATCTTCGTTCAGCCTGAAGCGTGAATGAAATACAAGATCCTTGTCGCAACGTAAAACAAAACGGACATACCTGGGCGTATCCTTCCCGTGTGATTTTAGGAAAGTCAGGCCTTTGTAAGCTGTCAGGTAGTTGGTCAGGTCTGATATTGTTCTGTAAAACAAATGTGTGTACAATAAGTCACACCCATACAACAAACTCAAAACTCACATGAAATCAAATTGACTGGATAGTCCATCCTCAATCTAAAGGGGTCCAAACACTTACACAGAAAATCCACAGGCATCCCTTTGAACAAACAAACAAACTTAAAATAAAAAAAGGCCAAAAAGGCCACTACCACCAATGAGTACAAGGGCTGCAAAGAAACTTGAGACCAAATCACAAATCTTTCAGATTTAGAGTCTGACCTCTAACAAATTTTTACAACATCACTGAGAGAAAGACTCACTTGATGGGGTAATCACTTTCACTAAGATTGATGTAGTAGTCCCAGTGCCAGTCGCTCTTCTCAAACAGTTCCTTCAGGAAACTCAGGTGAGCCTGCAGCAGACTGGCTCCTCCCCAAATTGTAGCAAACCTCCTCCGTGTCAACATCACATTCTTTAGCTGCTCAAGTGGAAGCAACTCGCGGAACATAAATTCCTGTCTCTGAAACCACAAGGAATGAGCGTAGATGAGATGATAATACATGTAGTACCTTGTAAATGCTGGCAGCATCACTTTACACAGGGACTGTAAATGTTACGGATGTTTTCAAGAGACAGACCACAATTCACTGGCCGGTTTTCATTTGGAGGGTTTGTAACTTTGTTTCCAACAGATTAACTCAGCTCACCCTCTACACACTGTGCCCAGGGTTGAGATTATATATAAAGTAAAATAATCTTGTTTTCATGAGCTACCCCCTTAAAAGTCCAGGTGTCACTAAGTTAATCGAATGTAAACCCTACACTACAGACGTTTTCTTTTTCTCATAAAATTTTGAAGAAATACCCCCTTGTAAAATTAAGACACTCACACTGTCCACGTGGATGAAGTAGTAGTGGTGGGGGTGGTATATTGTGCGCAGAAGGCGAACAACCTGCCGAACCTGGCGACCATTCAGCGTCAGCACGAAGACAATCTTCACCTGTTTGCTGCGAGGCTGGGGATTGGCTGTAGTCAGCGGGGCCAACTGTCGCACAGATTCTGTACAGAGGGAGAGCAGTAGCAGAACATGACAAGGAGGAACGGCCCCGTCCTACAAAGTTGTTTCTCCAAATTTCATTTTATTTTGTCTTTGTTGTTATTGTTGCCGGTTCTCCCCTCTCCAAGTTCTACCAATGACACTAGATCCTCTATGACCTCGACCGATTAGCCACGTGACTGGGGGTGGGGCCGGGTGGGGGAAGAAGGGAGGGAGAGAGAGAGAGAGGCAGAGAGAGAGGGTGGGTGGGTGGGTGGGTGCGTGTTTAGGAGTTTAACGTCCTTTTCCCCCACATAAGGGTGATATCAAAGACGGGGCAACGAGAAAAAGGCCAGCACAAATATTTGGCCCCAGCGGCCAGGATTCGAAATCTCGGCCCAAGCATTGAAAGTCCAACGCTCTACCATTCGGCCACCCTGGCTCCCCAGAGAGAGAGAGAGAGAGAGACGTCAGTTCCGTGATCCAAACATTTGACGTCAGCCTCAGGCAGGTCGTCATACAGAGAGAGAGAGAGAGATGACGTCAATTCCGTGAAGTAAACTTTCGACGTCAGCCTCTAGCACTGAGATCGTCTGAGGATGCTTGTTCATGTCTTGTGATTTCCCTGTTGGCTTTGTGACTTCTCCGACTGAATTATTTTTCACATGAAATCTGGAAGATCTAGAGGGCTGATGAAATGTCGGAAGCAGTGGCGATACTTGCAGATTTTGTCTGTGAACCAAACATTTGACGTCAGCCTCACGCTGCTCGTCTGACAGATGATGCTTCTACATATCTTGTGATTTCCTTGTTGCTTTTGTGACTTCCGTGACTGAATTAATTTTGACATAAAATCTGGAAGATCTAGAGAGCTGATGAAACGTGGACTTAAGTGCCTTGGTTTGTACTTACGAAATTGCAAAATTGGAACTTTTTTGACCGGCGCTTCTCGCAGAAACGTGAAAAATGTGTGTATCTAAAAGCTCTGCTATTCTTAATACTAAAGCTATAATAGTGCAGCAGTTAATGTCATATATGTGCAGTTGGTACAAGTGACAAAAATACCGGAATGATGAGTAATTTGAAGGAGTCTTTTCATAGATATTTGGCCTTATATGCAAACCACCCCTACCTCGGAAATATTTTTCTTACACAAAACCTGTCAGAGCTACATAGCTGTGCTACGAAAACAGGCAGTATAATTGGATGATCTTCCCAATTTCAGAAAATGAAGCCATTAGAAAATTTTTTGCGAAAAAATTTGTAACATGACCGATTTTTAAAAATCGGCGATAACTCTTTTGAAAATGCAGTAGGCTAAATATCGTGAAAAATAGGTCTGGAGAAGGTGAATTCCCATTTTATCTCAAAGTAAAAAAGGCATCCAACGAGGTGGTTTAGGAGATAGCCATCATTACATCCGTCCACACACACACACACACACACACACACACACACACACACACACACACACGTCATTCCCGCCAAAAAGAACGCAGCAGCAAAGTGTGCACGTAAGGTGTCTATGACGCAGATTTCGTTACGTCACTGTGTGCGTGAAAGTAAGTATTGTGTGGAGAAACGTCACAGTCTTGTTTCGTATCACTGAAACTTGCTGCTGCGCGTAGCAAAATCTGCCCCGTGTCATAAAAAGGGAGAGAAGTCATAGTTACCAACATTCCCCGTTCAGGTTCTCCACAGCAAGTAACTTTCAGAACCACCGGTTTCAGATGTGACTTTTCACCATTAAACCACCTGTATGCTCGTTCACGACATGACTAAGCCTATCCCTGTTACTGTGCTTAGCAAGGCCCCTGTTATAGTCTTCTCCAAGGTCTCCTCTTCATTCAAGCTCTCTAACATAAATGCAGATGTCTGGTAGGACTACCACAAAATTCTCTTCAACTACCGGGACTTGTTAGTGTGTTACCAGTAAATTTCCTGTGTTTGTGTGTATGTCCTTTGCTCCTTAACTGACAGCATGCCTGCATTAACACGCCAAAAATGTGAAAAACATTTGTCAAAGACATTGTAGGAATGGAACTGATACAAACGTACATCACAGCAGACCAAGTTTTGGTTTGCCAGCTGAGCTCATGTAACAAAATAACACTTGTTCAAATCAATGAAATGGTGTCTCTGTTGGCATCCACACACTCAGCTCTAACCATGTGAAAACAGAACTACATTTTTTTTGTTGGGGGTGGGTTGAGGGAGGGACTGTGTACCATGAAGAAACTGTTTCAGTGTGTGGCTTGTGGTAAAACAATCAGTTCGTGAAATCCTGTTGCAAACAGCAAGCCACTTAACATGACACAAGCGTATGGTGTGGTGCACACTTCAAGCTGTATGTGGGTCAGTAGCACAGTCATAGAAACTGTCTAATGGACGCACAAGAATGCTAAAGAATGAGCGCAGACAATGGCAGAAGCACTAGACCAACTCACCGGACACACACACACACACACACACACACACACACACACACACATGCCACGGCTGTATCAACGCAGATCAGGTCAGGTCAAGAGAAGACAAGAGAAGAGGAAGAGAAGAGGAAGGGAAGGAAGGGAAGGGAGGGGAGGGGGTGGGGGGCGCCGACGCAGGAAATGTATGTTTCACTCCACTGCTGAAATCCATTTTCAACTCCAAAAATGAAGAATACCTGGCAAAAATCAGGGAAATAGGGAGGAGGGGCAGGAGAAGCTGAATGGGGAAACACTCCAAGACAGCACTCCTCTAAATTTTCCCTTTGAAATAAACATCACGAGTGGAAGGAAAGCTTAGCTCTTGCAAGCCAGAGAGAGTGAAGATTGCCCTCACCAACCACTACCGCCTCTCACACATGGTGCTCACTTTTTTTCTCCCCCCTGTTAAGAGCTCACTAGAGCAGGAAGTTTGCTGGGTATTGTGAAGTTAATTTAAAGAACTGCCAACTGCTCTCACTTTCCCCAAGAGGCAAGCCGCACTACGTTGGGTTGCACAACATTAGCGGCTCCATGTCAGGCTAGGCACCAGTGGCAACAAGGCGTATACATGACATGCTCAAAGTACAGCCAGCACGCTGTTTAGAGAGACAGATGTCAAACAGTTGGTTCCAACTATTCTGGAGTATCGTTTGAACGGAGCTTTTACCTGTATCTTCAACATCCATTAAACACACACACACACACGCTTCTATAATATTGTAAAGGTAAACACAAAAAAGCGCTGTATCCTCCACTCTGTAAAACCACATGCATCAAAATATTGCATCTATAACTCGCATCTTTCAACGCACATATGCACACATGCTTGCACACACACGCACATACACTCATGTATGCAAACGTGCACACACACACACACACACACACACACACACACACACACACACACACACACACACACACACACACACACACCCCAACAACACGTACACCACCACCACCACCACCACCAACAGGACAGACTACCATCCATACTGCAAGATGGTTCAGAGAATACACTGATGTCGTCTGCGTGTGACGTCCTGCAGGATGAAAGGTAATTTCAGCCGGGAATCTGGCATATCCTGTTCTCATGAACCAAACCCAGAACAAGCCCAAAATACATTTTCCCCCACATGCCAAACGTTCTTCTTTTGCCACATAAGGCACGTTCAAAATGCACACAATTCAAACCACAGCCCTATGTTACCCCGAGTGTGAATAACTCGCAAAACCTCTGCAAAATGTAACAGAGCTAAGCATTTTTTTTTAATGTTAATTTCCAAAATGAGACATAAATACTTTAATGTACTGGGTTCATATAATTTTATTACAGGTTTAAACGGCAATAAAGTTATGAGATCTGCACATTAAATCTGTTGTTGCTGGAGACGGCTGCACTTCAGAATCAGATTTACTACATATCAAATCAGATGTCACCTTCCCCGTAATGTCCAAAATGGGAACGTGTTATAGTGAAATGCACTTTACAATCATGGCTTTATGGGGGAAATTAAGATTTAGGGATAGGCTGACCACACTCCGACGAATTCACAGATCACTGAGGCGCACTCTACTGAAAGTGAACTGATATTGTATCTTCAAAGCATACTTACTGCCGAAGCCTGTGGCGAAGACACGCATGGCAAGGTATCCCCCACATGTAGCGTTGACCTGACCAGTACATTTACTACTGCAGTGATTTTCTGACATCTTTCCATGTTTCCCATAGGAGTCACCACACCAGCATTCTTTGCTGTACTGAACACCAGCATAGTTGTACCCTGCAGATTTCAGAAAGAACCGCTCTTCGTAAACTAGGTTTACATGGTGGCTTACAATTTCCCTTTCGGGGCTAATAAAGTTTAAGTATATCTGATATGATTTGATTTTGTTATCTATACATATTCTGTACATTTCACGTAGCAATATTCTTATTCAGTGTCCTGAAAATGGCACCTACGGTTACCAGCAATAAACCTTTTTTTATAAACGCCAAGCAAAGAGAAGCAACCGATGCTTGAGAGTTAGGATGGTGACATTATTTCCCTTTTTAACACCAACAAACTGGAGCACCCACCCTGATACACTCTGCTGGTCTTCTAAGCTCAAAGACTGACCTAGGTATATAATGATGACAAGAAGATGATACCATTTAAATGTGTGCAAATTAGAACCATTTTGGGGCTGTCGTTGCAATATGAGCCAAAATGTGAACCAAAACATACGCAAGCCGCCCACTTCACTAGTTAGTGACACGTTTGTATGAAACAGGCTATAGCTAAGGCAAAGTGTCCGTCTAAGTGAAACTTGCACGTGGTTGCTGGCAACATGACAAGCTCTAACTAGAGAGGCAAAAGCCTCCATGGCTCCCTTGTGACAAGGGTCAAGGTCATTCACAAGTGTATGTTTGTAAAGCTCTTATCACTATCATCACGGCAAGTAAAGTGTCTCTGGTGTTCCAAGTTCCTGGCAATATTACAATTTTCCCCCCAAACAGTTTGCATGGCCTTGACCTTGGGTCAAGGTCATTAAAATGAGATCACATCAATGTCTATTATTATGCCAAGTTTGACGCCTCTAGTATTTGTAGTTCCTCCGAAAACGGTAATGTTAAAATTCACAACAGACAGCGTTAATGACCTTGACCTTCAGTCAAGGTCATTCAAAAAGGTAGGTCTCATTGCAGTCTATCATCATGCCCTATTTGGTGCCTCAACTGTTTGTTGTTTCAGAGAAAATGCCAAGGTTAAAGCTTCCCCAAAACAGCTTGCATGGCCTTGACCTTGACTAAAAGTCACTGAACACAGGTATGTCAGTGAAGGTGTTGCCAATGTCTATCATCATGCAAAGTTTGATACTTCTGGTTCTTCTAGATTCCGAAAAAAATGCAAATGTAAAAATTTCCAGACTGCTTTAATGACCTTGACCTTGGGTCAAGGTCAATTAAAATGGTATGTGTGCATAGGTCTTATCACTGTCTATCAGCACGCCAAGTTTGGCGCCTCTGCTGTTTGTTATTTCTGAGAAAATGCCAATGTGAAGGTTTCACAAAAATAGCTTGTATGGCCTTGACCTTGACACAAGGCCATTGCATACATGTATATCTGTAAAGTTCTGATCAATGTCTATCATCATGCAAAGTTTCAAACCTCTGGTCTTAGTAGATTCTGTGAAAATGCCAATGTAAAATTTTCAAACAGACAGCGTTAGTGACCTTGACCTTGAGTCAAGGTCATTCAAAATGATATGTTTTGAAAGGTCTTATGGTTGTCTATCAGCATGCCAAGTTTGGTGTCTCTGCTGTTTGTAGTTTCTGAGAAAACGACAACGTTAAAGTTTTCTGGACACACACACATACACATACACACACACACACACACACACACACACACACACACACACACAGACGACGGAGGGCTATTACATAGACTCCCATTGTTACACAAGGGAGCCAAAATGTAAAATACACATTGGGCAGACCACTAACTCAACAGTGGCAGCATCTGTGCGAAACATGTTTTTGACACAGCGAGAGTTGCTCATCCTGCCAGGTGCCACCTCAAGGGTGAGAAAGACAGATGTAATAGAAACAAGGAGGTACAGCCAAAGACGAGACAGAGTAGTTACTTTTACTTCTACAACAGAAGAACAGCATAATTATTCATTGTAAAGGGTCTGTAACTTATGGCTTTTATTTTTCTCACACAAACATAATAACATTATTAGACAAACAGAATTTCTTTTATGGATGACAGAGGAACTCGGAGAACGCACCTCCTCGAAGACAATGATTAATACACCTTTGTGGGGAGTTGTCCTCTAGTTCCATGTAGCTGCCGTCCATATCACGGTCATTCATGGAGTCTTTGAAACACCCAAAGTACTGGCCTGTTCCGTTACCTGAGAGGCAAAAACACAGACTGACGTCAGATCATGTCTGTCACCACGGGTACCAAACACATACAACTGAAAACAGTAAAAGATGATGGTACATGCTCAATAGTTCTAGACAGAAAACGATGTGTGCATGTGCTTGCTTGGAAGTGTTCATGGAGATGTCACTCATGTCAGGTATGAGGTTTCCCGCTTACCCTACATGAGGAAAACAGTATGTTTCAAACGCTTGTTTAACTTTTATCTTTCTTTTTTTCCTTTGGTGGTATAAAAACCACCACCACCAAAAACAGCTGATACTGGCCTAGGGACTGAAAAAAACTCATGCCTAAATGACATCCGATCCTGATAAACTGTTCTGGTTGTCCCACTTGTTTTGTACCCCTCAAAGGAAAAACAGTGGAAAGCAAAAAACAACGAAAAAAAACAAACCCACAGGAAATTGGCTTAGAGGCAACAGAGTTCAGCCAATTGGCTGAAAAAAGTCAAGTCTGATAAGGGTGTGCATATATATATATGCTGACTTTACAAAACGAAGAAAATTATGCTGGCTCCGCACATCCCCAAAAGAGTTTTAACATGGAAGAATCCACATAGAATAATTAGAAAAGAAACTCCTTGAGAGCTGTGATCAACTATTATTCTGAACAAAGCATTTTCGGGCCCTCAGCAGGCCCATCATCAGGGGAATACTCTTTTCTAATGTATCTCACCATTTCAGCGGTAGGATGGTAGGTCCCCCCCTCCATTGTGGCTTGTAGCCAATATAGGACAAGGCGGACTTGTCCAATGGCATACAAAGCACACACCTCCTAGATCTAGGGAGCGCTCTCAGCTTTACTTACTTCCCCTACTTTCAAACTGACCTGATTGAGTGCATGTTTTCGGCTTTAGCGACGCCTTTGTTCCTATTCTATATATATATATATGTGTGTGTGTGTGTGTGTGTGCAAATACTGTTTTGTTGTTTTTCTTAACTTCATCAGCACACCCACTTAGCAGATAAACAACAAAAATGGCATACATCCCCCCCCCCCCCCCCCTCCTAAAAAAGAAAATTCATACAGTGTATATTCATAAACTGAAACCCATAAAATACAATACAATAAAATAAAATAAAGTGAATCCACAATTTTAGACACACAGCCTGCACATCAATTACCTAACTTCTTTCTAACCCTTGAGGGACAACACCACTCTCTCACCTTTCAGTGGACAAAACCGTGGCAGCTGAAGCGGGTACAGTTTGTTCTTTAAATGAAGACATGTTATGTCGGCCAGTTCTTGTTTGCACTGCACTGTCTTGGCTCGTGTGATGGCCGACACTGCCTCCTTTCCGTTAATTTCGCACTTTGGCTGGTACTTGACGTGCTTTTTCGGCCCATTATCCAGGACTGCGTTGGCTTCCACGTCTGCATCGTCGTCATGGTAAACGTTGCCATCCAGTTTGCTGGAAGCTGGGTTGCCATGATCAGGGACTCTGTCAGCGGAGGGGGGACCTTTGCCACCATTTTCATTGATCAGTTTGTCGATGCTGTGCACGCCCTGGTGTTTTCCCTGTAACGACACAGCAACAAACACAAATGAAGCAGTTTATCTATGTAGGTACAATAAAAGCTCTTTAAAATGCAATCATGGTTAATTATATTTAAAGAGTTTTGATTTGTCTTCAAACAAGGACCGACATACAGTTCCTTCTCTCACACAGCTCTCTCTCCAGAATGCTGATGGGATGTTGTTTTTCTTATTTATTATTGATGTTAATTTCATCATAGAGAACTGCTTGGTGATGAATGTGTGTCTTGTGAAGATGATTATCATATATCCCTGTTCAAAGACTGCCGTTCTGTAACTAATTTTTTGCACCCATTTAATTTTTTTCTTTTTTTCACAGCACTGCTTGCGTGCATACAGTAATTCTCTCTCTCTCTCTTTCTGTGCAGATCAATGAATTAAAAAACCCAAGCCATTTCTGCTGCACTCAGAAAACTTCATTTGCGTCTTTGCTTGAGGTGCACTTGGTGGGGTTTCCGAAATATGCTGCATTACCAGCTGCTGCTGATTTCATGCTTGAAGAGGGAAGGTTGAGGAACAGGGAAATGAAAAGGTCTAGGGTGGAAAAGGTTGGGGTTTTAAAAGGAGGAGGGGAGGGGGGTGTTTGCAAATGGGGTGACTCACCGACTCAGTCACTGCACCTTTCTAGCTTCATGTGGGGTCAACGTCATAAGCAAAAAAAAAAAAAAGTTATTGGTTCGAACTCCCGTCCCGTGACAAAAATAAATAAATTACTTCATTTAAAAACTGCCCCTGGCAGTGTTACAGGAGTGCCCCACACCATTTCCCTAACAATAAGACACCAACGGTTACTTCCTGTTTGAAAGCCACGTGTCCTCTCTCTGTTAAAGAGGATGTGTCGAGTTGAGCATTGCCTTCTATCGTTGCACAACGTCTCGTTTTCATTTTGTAATTAACTGTACACCGAAAACCCTCTGCCCCAGGGCCCCCTCCTTTTTCGTGAATGTGATTGAAAGAGAGAACGTGGGCCGGGGTGACTGTGGGATATCAAGAACATGTAATGACTGGACACTATCAGCTACTTTATCTCAACAGTGACTTCTGTCAAACAAAAAACAAAATTGCAAAACCTGCTGTCATGTCTCAACAGTGACTTCTGTCAAGGGCCCCAAAGGAAAAATGACCATCAAACGCCACTTCACATGCGACAGTACAAACCTCATATACGCCATCATCTGTACCGCATGTCACAAACTGTATGTTGGGGAAACTGGACGTAGCCTGGCAACACGCTTTGCTGAACATATCGCCGACACCAGACACAACAGAATAAAACCCGTTGCCGTGCATTTCAATTCTGCAGGCCACTCCATCTTAAATATGACAGTAACTGGCCTGTGGCTTATGCACGGTGACGCCACAGACAGACGCGACATGGAGTCGCACATTATTCAGCGCCTGGGAAGTCAGGCCCCGGGTGGTTTGAACGAAAAGCCGTAACATAACCCTCTGAACTTTTTTCACACACAATCCATGGTCCTTGTCACCAAAGGATGGGTGTTGTGATTGCTAATTTTCACTATTCTTTTTTGTTCTTTTCTGCCCAACATTTTTTTTTTTTTTTTTTTTCACACACAGTCCATGGTCTTCTGTCACCTAAGGATGGGTGTTGTGATAATTTTGCTATTTTTTTCTGGTCCTTTTCTCGCCCACCCTTTTTTTTTTTTTTTTTTTTCCCGCGCCGTGTATGTCAGTACGTCCGCAGAGTTACCTTTTGCTTGTTTGTTGAAGTTATGTCCCATTTGTTTATGTCCTGAAGAAGGCGTAAGCCGAAACGTCGATCTGTGCCGTCCTTTGTCAAAGTTAAGTGGTTTCTGTCCCTTTTGTGTCGCTTTTATTTACTTTATCATAATGAAGTACCGTGTACGTGTATAGAATTCAACACGCCACGTGTGCGTTTCTCACAAACCGTTTTTGCATTTTGACATTTGTATTGTCTCCTGAATTATTACACTCTGTATTTTGCCATGCATTTGTCTACAATATTGTGACATCTTCATTCAATGACTTGTAAAACAACAGCAGCTGCACAGGCCGTTTTGGACTGCCATGATCCCCAAACAGGAATGCTAAAACTTTACAATTTATCAACATCTCCTCTAGCTGCAATTTGAGATGGGTTTGTCACCAAATGCCACCCGTCACTTTAATCTATAAGCTGGGTGGTTTTAAGAATTTATAGCGATGTTTCTTCATTGGTAGTTTTACTTATTCTCTTTTCCAGTACTGGAAAATCCCCCCCCCCCCCCCCCCATCAAGAAAAAAAATCCCAGGAGAGAAGCTGCTGTTTGAACTTTGAGCGGACTCTATCAGCAAAAGAAATGGTTTCACACAATGAGGTGTTACTGGATGTGTACTCACTACTGCCTGCGGATAATAGGAACCGCCAGCTCGCAGACTGGAGGGAACCAGTGAAAAATGTAAAGCAGCCTATCACCCAGAAGATCGTTATCTGTCGGGGGAACAAGCCGCGGGTGTTTGTAACACACTCCATTCCATTGTGTATTGAAAACAGCAGCCAGCAGGTTGCTTTGGCAGCTCAATCTCGCTTCTGCTGATGCAATGACAAAAGCCGTCCGGCCTGTCGGCGAATCACTCGCCTGTTAGGCCCCTTTAACCCGCTCACTCACTCATTCCAGTTCCTCAGTCCTCCTGCAGCATCGTGCTCCCGTTGCCAAAAAAAAAAAAAAAAAAACCCTAGGTAAATCCATTTCCCCTTTTTTCACACCCTCCAGTGGCGGGAGAAAAGACAAATGGGCAGCAACAAATGTTTTACAAAAGCAGGACAGCGGAACTACTGCGAGCAGTCTACTGAAGTAGAAAAGACCGAACAGCGGTACTACTGCAAGCCTGAGTCTACAGAAATTCTGGTACATGTACCATCCGTCGGAATCTGGTTATTGCTCCGCTGGGGCTTCTCCAGTGCCTGACAATGTGCTCACTATACTAATGGTAATACTGATCTCTACCGGCAATGGAGTCCTCTGCCGATGCATTTTCATCAGCTGACGTGACCGTTGCACACACTAACTTCGTGTTCGGATATGGAATGTCCACGTTACACGAATATCAGTCAACATACAAGCGCAACAGTCCACGCTAGTCACAAGCACTTAGGTTGCGTGTAGTATTTTTCTATCCGTCCAAAACCAGACCGCCGTCAGTTGACGCCCCAGACTATCAGACCCTCCGCAAGAACGCGGCCATAGAAAAACGTGGAGGACGTCGGACCGCCATTACGCTTTCACATCCAGCTGGAACTCCAGTTGTTCCAGGTGACTAAGGTACGAACACAGACGTCAGTGAACCTGCCCTACCTGCTCGATATTGTCACTATTGTAATTCTAAGCCTGGTGCAGGTGGGATTACCCTTTCCAGTTCAGTTTATTTCACCGCAAAACCACGACTCAATTTACCTTGCAAAGCGTATTCGGCTAGGTGCAACTGAATAAAGAACACTCTCTGCATATTTTATCAGGTTTTATGCGTTATTCTGCATCACTTCGCCAGTCTCCGACATGGGGTGTCCCTAATGAGCTCTGCAACTTTCTTCCAAGTACATGCACACTGCCTGGCGGTCCGACCGTTTCCTAATAACCCGCGGTTTCCCCAGTTTCGGGAGGAAAAAAGCGCCTGCAATTTTAGAAAGCCACCTGAGCGCAGGATCAATTCCAGTCTCCATGGGTTCGTTGTTCGGTTCGGCTCCAAACGGAACCGAGTGCAAACATGGTAATTGCCTGGATATTTGCTTTAGCACAGACCAAGCACTTTTTCTGTCGAGAAAACGGAAACCGGTTTAAACGTAAAAATGCTCCAGTTTCCTGAAACATGACAGCCTCGCCTGAAATTTACTGCTCTAGATCGCTGTTTGGGGGCCATTTTACATAAACGGCATAGCTGAGCATCGGAATGCTGCTGACAGCACAAGGCGCTAGATGGGTACATGTAATGGGTTTGCAGAACTTTGCAGGAATTGTGAGGTTTGCAATGTCATACCCCCAAATCGCACGTTTCTGTCGGCAGCACTGATCCCACATGAAATGTCACGGTACACTTGTGATAAGCAACGGCACACTGAGAATGAACCCCAACTAAATCAGCTTGAAAAAAACAACAACAACAAAACAATAAAAGACAAAAAAGACAAAAAGCCGCACCGACACGACTCGGTTGTGTAAAGCGATGCTGGGCAAAAACACGAGAGACATACATGTCAGTATCTCTGAAATAACCACTGCTCTAAAATACATGGAAATCAATTATTCAGGTGAAGCTGATGTTAGGTTGGGCGCCATATAAATATTTTATTATCACTAGTAATAGAGTCAGACCAGAAAATTTGTGGGGTGGCCGGTGGGGTGGGGGTGAGGTGTTTGGCATCCTTTTCCTACACCTAGGGTGATTTCAAAACCGGACTGTGACGGGGCAACGGGAAAAAGGCTCGGTACAAATATTTGGCCCAAGCCGGGATTCGAACTCACGACTGGAGCACCGTGCTGAGAGTCCAAAGCTCTACCATTCGGTTTTACCGCCCTACCTACAACTTTTACCCCCCACCCCCACTCCCCCCTTTCGCGTTTGCTTCCGCAAGCAACATTTTTCGTAAGTACGGTAGCCATTGTAAGTCCTTACGGCTTCACAGTAGACAACGTGATACATACTTAGCCCTACTACTGTCATTAGAGGCCTCTCAACTTCATATTATATACATGTATATGCAAAAGCAATTCGGGTTTTAACGTACATGTACCGGCATTCTCAATGAAGATAAGATGAGGTTTTATCGTTGTTTCCCCGTCAGTTCTCACTGTAAGAAGCTGAACCGGTTGAGGCTGTGAATGAAGGAACTGGGTGACTGCGGTCGTCTACTGACCCGAACTCGAACTGGGTTCCCTATGCCCCCCCCCCCCCTCGGCTTAATCCGACTATTTTCCCTTTTAGTACACCACCACACCGTTCACCCCCACTTCCCCACCACCACCCCAAGTTTCATTTTCTTTGGCACGGGAACTGCCTCCAGTTTCGCGCAGCTCTTGGCGCGAGCTGATTGAATTACGGGGAATTTAGATCCGAGTTCCCGATGGAGAAAAACCGATTAGCGCACGCCGAAGGAGAATGCCGTCTGTTTCTACCATTTGTGGACTCATGACGGCTGTGTGTGTGTGTGTGTGTGTGTGTGTGTGTGGTCACAGTGCACGGCGGTGTGTGTGTCAGTGTGTGTTTGAGAGAGAAAGAGAGATCGACATCCCTGGATAGCTCTCTATTCCCGGATTTACGAACACATTTTGTTTTCTTTCTGACTTCCTTGTTGCCTTGACTTTGTCTGATTGAGTAACTGTTACGCGCAACGCGCGAACAAGTGATACTACTACCAGCAACAAGGTCACGGCGGCATGCTGGGGAAGGGGGCGGGGGGAGGAGTAATCAATAGGTCAAGTGTGCGGGATTGCCAGAAGTCTGACTAATTACAAGAAGCAGACCTTACGCTGGAGACCAGTTTTTTTTTTTTTTTTTTGGCAAATGCCAGGCGCTAACGAGTCCTCTTAAAACTGGCATTTATAAATACAAAGGCAGGGGGAGAAACACTGAATAGGGCGGCATGCCGTGGGCGGGCGGCAATCTGAGATGGAACGCATACGTATTGCATACACCTTGATTACAGCTGTTTAGGCTGATGCGTAAAGGATCCTAGGTAATCATACTATTCCAAAGGTTTCAGCATGGATCGAGTTCATGTATAATTATGTGCTAACGACAGCAAAGCCGCTAAATCCAGAGCAATCTTACAGCCTTCTAGAACTGAAGTATGACTCGCTAATGGCAGCATCAAGGGAGTCCTTTCTCCGCTCCGTGGCTGCAAAAATGATTGGGCGCCTTTATGGTCGGGAAATGGCTCCCATGCCCACTCTCTCCATTGATTCAAGACCACACAATGTCGTTCGTATGACTGCTTCACCGCAAGTCCGATTCTTGACGGCGTTTTACCACGTGATATCTATTTCTCTACCCACAGAGCTGATCATTGAAGTTTCTCGGCTTTCGGCACTCCGGCTTTCCAGCCATGGCGAATGTTTCCCTTGAGAGAGCGACTGACCAGCATATCCCGAGATGGAAAAAAAAAAGTGCGTAATATAAAAAAACGACGGCATTCCGTGACAGAAAGTCCTCAAGCCTGCTTTTTGGGCAAAGTCAGTGTCGGGGGGGGGGGGGGGGGGGCTGGAGGAAGGGAGGGATGCAGTGTACCTAAGACCGAGCGTCCAGCCCTTATAGATCTCTCTCTCTCTCTCTCTCTGAATACTAGTATGGGGAGGGGGGGGGGGGTCCTGACAGTAAAATCGTCCCAGATCCTAAACCCTCCTCTTTCTTGCACTTAGAAACATTAAAGTAAGAAAGAAAAAAAATGCAATAACTCCGGAGATGAAAGGAGCTTTCGAAGCTGTAATCCCTCTCAAGCCCAGACTCTCAAAGACTTGAAGACTGAAATGCCAAAGCACCCAACATATCAGTTCTCTCACCAACGCACCCTCTTCATGCTCTCCTTTCCACAACCCAACATTTACACAAACAGCAACTTCCAGCCATAACAAAAAGCAGCAAAAAGATCAGAGCACTGAAAAAGATCACAGCTTACATATGGTGGGTGAGGACGGAGGCGGGCAGAATACTGCATCACTGTTTATTGTAACATACACAGCACTGACCCCCCCCCCCCCCCCCACCCTATCCCATCCAATACAACTTGGGGTAACCTCCAAACTAGATCCAGCCCCCCCCCCCTCTCCAACCTCCCTAAATCATGTGGTGGTCATGTGTCGAAGAAGGGAGACTGTCTTGAGTTACTGTGGCCAGGAAACGGAAGAGGAAATGGGTGGGGGAGCTGCACATTCTGACAGGCCCGAACTGGGGCAGCATGTCAATTGTCTGAGACTCAGACTCAAGTGCATGACCTCATACGACTTTCCATTTTGTTTTGTTTTCAATTACATGTACCGTTTAGTATGCAAATACGCAATTATTTGGGCTATACATAGGTTTTTTTTTTCACATGAAGACACCCCCCCCCCCCCAAGCAAAAAACGAAAACAACGAACAAACAAACAACAACAACAACAAAAATGCAGTCTGAAAAACGACTTGTCTAGAAACACAGAGATCTTTTCAGGTTATATTTTGTTCATGTAATGACATACCTATCTTGGGGCAATTTCCAAACTTCACTTTTAGTTAATGTTTTGCCATCTGCCCGTTTTTTTGTTACGTTTTGGGTGTTTCGTGTGTGTGTGTGTGTTTGTTTTTTTTTGTTTTTTTTTGTTTTGTTTTGTTTTGTTTTTTTTTTTGGGGGGGGGGGGGGGGGGGGGGGAAGAGGGGTGTTTTTGGGTTGTTGTTTTGTTTTTGGGTTTTTTGTTTTAGTTTGTTTGTTGTTGATTGTTTTTTGGTGTTTGTTTTGTTTTTGTTTTTGTTTTTTTTGGGGGGAGGGGTGTCATCATGACATTGTACCAATATGCAACCATTTTTCTTCATCTTGATTGCAAGGAGAAAAAAACATTTTACATTTGATACTTGTTTTAAAACACACCGATGTGCAGTATTTTGACAGCACACATTAACCTGTCTGTGATTATTGGACGCTATAGGTATCTAATGTACAGTCACTACCAACCAGCAGGAACAAGTTTGACCGGTAGAGTGTCCTCGTCAGGTCACACCGGCTGTTTTATGAACATTGTCAGTGCTACAACTCCACAGATGAACCTATAAGGAGCGCGTGACAAACCTCAAAGCGGTGGAGGTGTTTACAGGAAGACATGAAGATGTCTACCTACTGTATGACAAATGCATTTTCTATGTATACAAGTGCCCTTGCTATTTTGATCAAATATGTTCCACCCGACAAAACAAGACGTGGCGGAAAGGGAAACCTACAGGGGACGGATGTACAGCCCATTTAACAAGCACATTATACACAACAGACCGTTGTGGTGGCGCTGTCATGCAAGCTAAATCCTTATTTACTACACTGGCTATGTTCACAAAAAATGGCCGTAAATCACAGGCAGTCTAATAACCCCTGAACGCCTACACTAGGGCAGAGTACTTCATCAATGTCCAATTACTGTATGTGCCTCTGAGTCTGAGTGTGCCGCTTTGCCCCTGTACTCTTTAGTTTGACAAGCTGAACTACTGCTGTATCCAGTACAATGTAACACTACAACTAACACCATACAAATATGCATACACGTGTAACACAGAAATGGTAACCACTAGAGAGCCAAAAATTGTAATTATGAAACCAGGCAACTGCAGACTAGGGAGCTGTGCACTGCTGAAATGGGGCTTGCAAAACTGTAACTTTTTTCCTCTCTTTTAGGTTTAAAAAAAAAAAATTATAACTGATTTGTCAATTTTTTTCGTGAAAATCACAGGCTGCTGTAACTTTCCTGCAAAATATTCCACTGCTAAAGAAGAATGGTATAAGTAAGCTATATATATATATATATATATGTACAATATATATATATAAAATACAAAATTTCTTCTTCTTCTTCTTCTTTTTTTTCTTTTTTGGGGGGGTGGGTGGGTGGGAGGGGGGATACAGTGTTCACCTTGAACAGCTCACACCTGTGACAATAATTTGAAGCAAGACCAGATACAGCTGCTAATGAACAAAAAATAAATAAATAAATAAATATAAAAAGAAGAAAGAAAATGTATGGCACCTGTGACCACGACATGTGAAACACAGTAACACAATAATAATAATGATAATAATAATATGTGTATGTCTGAATGCCAAGCTGCAGAGTTTCAAGTGAAACCTACCATCTACACTACTATGGGCACCAAGCTGGGCACCAATTAGTGTCATCTGTAATCTCTCTTCCCTATCACTAGTACCAGTATACAACCCTAACGCAATGTTAACAACCGCAACAGATACGTGTAGTTAGACGCTCCCACAACGCATAATACAATCCAAGCAAATGTGCACATGGCAGAAAGAAAGCCACAAAATTATATGTGGAGAACAATTTGTGGGCTCTGGACAGAAGTGCCTTGTTATCCTGTCATTTCCTTTTTTGATTTCAAATTTTCTTGTGGGCAGAGGCCTATCCTTTCGCACCGAATACATGTACAGTCTGCTCGTTCTGAAAACCCTTTCTGATGATCAAACTTGAAAATGCATGTGTTGATTCATGATGAAATCAATAAACACACTCAATTAGTGTTCAGGTGTACAGTGATTCAGTGAAGCAGTACAATCCTGCACTATGAAAACAACAGAATCTCTACACAGACTTTTGCCTGAGACAGCATGCAGAGTTAGGTGAAAATCGGTACATTGTATGTTCGTGTATACAGGTTTTTCACTAGTTTCAGTGAATGTACAGGCATTTTCGTGAATGTACACTTCTTCGTCAGCTTACCGTAAGAGTATTTCCATCCAGTTTGTGTGGTTTGAAGCCGTGATTGCCCGGTGGAATTTCGTGAGGTCCCATATCTGTGGCTCTTCCGCTAGTCTGGTCCCCGTCTTTCGATGTATAAAAGCTGTAACCTAGGAAAATTTGAAGCCCAAGAATAACAGCAGCGACGTAGAAAAAGTATTTGTATCTGGAACAGAGCCGCCGAGTCGAAACCGCTCGGGAGGCTGCCATACTCGTGTTTGAAGACTAAACGTTCTTTCCAGGCTGAAGAGCTTGGGTGGGCGTGGTTTCGCCTTGTCAAACACCGTTGGCACTGCCCCTTTTACACCACAGCCGTACACAACGGGACAGCCCCTAAACCGGCACTGAATGAACGTCTGCCGCCCTTGTCACGAACGCATCATACTGAAACTTCAGCACAGCGAGATTCGCTACACAATTAAAAAAAAAAAACAACTGTAGAAATCCACTTTATTATCAATATCAGTGATTACGTTCTCAGTTCCGGAGCACTGGCTGTTCAAGGGAAGGGGGCACAGTCTGTTCACTGATAGAAGTTGAAGGCTGGGGGGTGGGGGGTTCTGACACGTGTATTGTTGCTCATTTCATACGAACGTCACCTGCTACACATTAATCACATTAATTACTATGTCCATAATTATAGGGCCGCACCGGTCTTGTGGTTGGCGACGAAGTTCTTCAATCTACTGATCGACTAATTGCTTGACATGACTACATAGCCGTCACTGAGTTGGTGCAGGGATCAACGAAGTTCTTTAAACTTCTTCACGTTTGCACTCCTTTTCATTGATAATCCAAGTTACATGATCTGTACTGGCGTAGGAAGGTATTTTTTCCGGGGGCCGGGAATGGGGATCAGTTGGGCCGGCCTTCAGATCGGGAAGGGCTCGGGGTTAGGTCGAAATTCAAACAACTAAGGAGGGGTCATTTTTCCAGGCCCACGAGTATGGGGGGAAGGGGGGGATACTCTTGTCTTACGCCCCCTCCCCACCTAACACAGGGGGACCCCCCTTCCTTCACCAGTGAATTCCACAGGTAGGTAGGTCAATGGCTTCTGGACAGCCCGAGCTTGTTTTTTTCATGAAACAGTCAACTTGAGAGAGACAGAAACGCCATGTTCTTTTGTCTGTAGATCTCTTGTCTGTTGTGGTACTCTCAATGTGATGGATATTGTTGTACATGTATGCGACAGATGTACACCACAGCAAAAACAGATGTGTGCTGTAAATGTTGCCAGTGTTGTTATAAATGTAGTTTGTTTTGATTTTTTTTGTGTGTAATAAATGGTCATACTTCAGTGTTATGTCTTGTAAATTGTAAGGTGCTAAGCGCTTGCTCCATGTAGTGAAAGGTGCCCTAGCAATGGCTTTTATTATCATTAACCAACACAAACGGAACTCCACTTGGGTATCGAGTGCACATGCACACACACACACACACACACACACACACATAGAAACTTCAGAAGTAAGAATGATTTTCTATACATTTCTTTGAAGATTTTCAAGTGGCACTGAGTATACAAATGGTGCAGATACATCACAGTACAAAGTATCTGCTACCTTACAGTCACATTGTAGGTACACCCAAGCAAATGTCAAATGGTTTTCAATCAAATATATCCTCTCACTCTGCATCATAGGAACAAGGTATTTCTGCACAGAACAGACTCATTCATTCTAATGGCTAGCATTCAGTGCTTCAATTATTCAAATTCAAACAACATTAAAAAAGCCAACAAGGTTCATATCGAAAAGTCCAGAGCTGTTGTAGTCCTCGGTCAAAGAAACAACTTACGCCACAGGCATCACCAGTCACTGTACAAAGCAAATAAATATCACAAAGGATACACAAACAAATCAGCTGGTGTCACTTGCACAGGCATCTTTGCAACAACAACCACCCAAAAAAAAAAAAAAAAAGCGCTAACACTGGCTGTAGTGTAACTATGCAGACTTTCCAAAAATACACTTCTGTGTTTAGCATTAGCGAGTCCTCTACATGGCAGTGCCCCCGTCATGTGGTAAGGAACACATCTCACAGGCCGCGAGTCCAGGCTGGTTGAGATACGTGCAGTGAGTGCAGGTCCACATGCTTCCGGAACTTCCTCCACTGATGGGTGGCAAGGGAGCTGCACCAGGGCCAACATATGACGACTGTCGGGACGCTAACGGAGATGGGGCTGAAAAGCAAATAAAAATAAAAATGTATGCTTGCACACTTCCTCTTCTTCCCCCCCCCCCCTTCCACACACTACTGTTTATACTGTTGTAAAGAGTAAAACCCTGAACAGCCCCTACCTGCCAACCAGATGTTTTTGTATTGTTTTGTAAGCCTGAAACAAGTTGGGTTTCAGGGCTAATCCTAATACACACAAAATCCTGAAACAGTTACCTCACTATTGTATTTTACAGGAACTGTTCTTCATAGCTCCTCGGTGAGGAAAATTATTTTAAAAGATTTACCTTGTTTCCTATCATCATACCTTTCAATAGGTCTTGGACAAGAATTCGCATAAAAGAAGGGAACTAAAGTGCACTCACCATGTGCTGACATCATTTCCTCCACTGTGGCCCACTCCTCTGTCTTTTTGAACTGCAGGGCCATCGCCTCATTTTGTGTTCTAACAGCCTCCAGTAAAACGTCCAGCTTCTCCTGTGAAGTGAGACAAAACACCAACAATTAAATAACTACCAAAAGCACCTGAGGTGAAGTGTGTGAATAAGATTAGCACTGAAAAATAGATCTATTACTGTTCAGTGTTGTCATCATATACAGAAATACTCTGGATACAATTACAACTTTATAAAAATATACTGACTGGACCCCCCCCCCCTCCCCCACCCCAAAGAAAAACACAAAACAAAAAAAAACATACACAACAACCCTTCCAATATCCTGTAAGTTCTTTTTATTTTTTTATTCAAATTCTGTGATGTCAAATAAGTCCATGAAGGCGATGAATCTGAAATCCAGTAGTCGCCATCATAGAGTGATTGCAAATTACCAATTCTATTCAAGAAGGCCAACGATGTGCATAACCTAGTCAAGCAGGCTAATGATACGCAACACTGCTGCACAGCAACCCACAAAGGCTGAATGACTGTGTGCCACTGCATTATGAAGATCAAACTTATACCTACAATTGCAGAAGCAGACAAAGAAACACACAATTCTGATTTTCCCTAAACCACTGTATTACTATTAGCAGTGAGGACAAAGCTAGTCCTGCAAAACAAGTATACCTACCCTGAGAGGCAACATCTCTGAGGTTGCCAGGAACATAAGAAGGTGGAAATCTGACATGGCTCTCAAGAACTGGTTTGGGCTGTACTGCTCCATGTACTGCACCAAGGCATTGAAGTCCTGCAGTCAGAATTTACGATTAGACAAAGAACTTCATGAACATCTGATTTGTCAATACTTCAGAATACTATAATCATGTAGGTGGACATTACGTTCCTCTCAATTCATCAATAACTGCACAGAAAAGCAATCTTTCATAAATCACATACATATATATTCCCATTAGTGTTAGTCATGAGGAATTAATTCAACACTGACCACAAAGAAAAAGCCAATTTTAAGAAAAATAAAGTGTTAATCAGTTGAAGCAGAGACATATGATGTACACAAGCATCTATACAAGAATTTGACGACTTATTTTCAGGTATGTTTAAAAATCAACGCGGGGAGGGGGGGGGCAATGTAAAGTGGAAAAGTTGACAGCTTGCCTGTGTTTCTCCCATATGTTCCCTGTTCTCGGCCGGGAACGTGCGCAGACCATCAAGTGTTTTGAAGGTGTACTGGAAGTCTGCAGGGAAGGCACAAGGCATGTCCACCAACAAGTACTCCACAGGTAAGGGGCGTGCCAGGTGTGTCACCTCATTCCCGTAACTGTCTTTGCCCTGCAGCAACAACATATTGAAAACAAGATGACTCAGGGATGGGCGTGTGAAATGGAAGGAGAATATCAACCATTTAGATAACGATCACTGACTTGCCCGTCTTGATTGAAGCAATATATATGTACAGATGATAATCAAGTGTTTTAAGTGTCACGTTGTGGGTGTGTTTATCTGTGCGCATGTCTGTGTGTGTGTCTGCTTACATGTCTGTCTGTGTGTGCATGAACAATACCATTTAACTCTACAATGAAAGCAGTAAAAAAAAGTGATACCTTTAGTAAAATTAAAGGTATTCAAGTAGATGCATTCAAATGTCAGCATCTGTACTTCCAAGTAAACCAACCTGAGTAGTTCACAACATGTAATTGGGCATCTCACTCACAGTTTCCATAGCCACAGTGGACACAGCAGGAACCTACCTTATAAAACACATCAGGAACATACTGTTCGTTGGATGACTCTTTGACATATCCCAGTTCTGGGACATCTTTGGTGGGAATGAGGCAGTCGTCTCTGACAAGGGCCATGCACTGGTTGGATACCTGATAACCCTCAAAGTGAATCTGGTTGTTGTTGTCACCTGTAAAACCAAGACTGGGTGCAATATTCCCTCAGCAACGGTATCTTTTTTTTTTAATGTGCATACAGCTATCCAGCTAACACTAGTAACAGCAGTTATCAGGCTGATGAAATGCACACGTCTGCTGTCTGAGGCCTGTAAAAGCTGTGCAGAGAGAGCCGGTGACATTTCAATGATAAACTCTAGCCAATACTATAGCCTGTGGTAAAATCTGAAGTAAGCTTGTTAGACAAATACAGAATCAAGGGAGAGACAGTGAGAGATAGATAAAGAGCACCCCCCCCCCCCCCTACAAAAGAGGAAAAAATCTATCACAGCAGATACCTGTTGCAATCACTGTCACAAACTTGGAGCCGAAGTGCCCTTCAGGAGACAATTTGCAAGGATTGGGGTATTTGTTTTGGAAATCTGCTGCCATGATGCACTCCTCTGCACTCAAAAAGTGGGAATCCTGGAACAACAAGAAAAAAAGAGCTTGAATACACTATAGACCAAATATGGATGGGTACTGGAGGTTCAGAACCTTCAACTCAACCATGCACAAACAGTGAGGAAATAACTCAGCACACGATGTTTCACAGTTACAGAAATGCGGGAGTTTCATACCAATCTTCACTATGAAATTTCAAAATGAGAAAACGTGGCTAGTATGACCTCTTACAGTTCAGCCATGTAACTTGTAAGGTGATAATCAGTTTAAGTCAACCTTTTAACTTATACAAAATGGATGATGCCTCAATTGTCCATCTGACATGCACCAGTCCTGTCAACCACTTTCTCAAAATAAAATATGGTGTCAAGTCATGTTTGGGAATTTTGGAACCAGAACCTACAATGTTCCCTCTGAAGTTTTTGACAGTTCCTTTCGAGAGGTCCTCTGCCACCAAGTCAAGGAAGATCCATCCCACAGGAGAAAGACCCAGTTTCTTTGCTACTGCAGTAATCTGGTCTTCTTTGGGATCAGGTAACAACTCAATCCCATTTGGAGAATTTTTCTGGAAACAAAAAGATTATAAGTCAACATGAGCAACTTTGGGCACACCACACAAAATAAATGAACAATCTTTGGAATTCCAAAGTAAATCAAGGCTAGTAAGACTTTGAAAACCAAAATGCAAGCACTTTCTAAACTCTTTCTTACACATACTAAATGTACCAAGAAATCCATCCACTGAGTTTTTCTGACAGCTGTACACAGCAAGAGGAGTAATTAAAAACACATCACCAATTTGGTGAACAGGGTATGTGAAAATGTGTGCACAGCAAATATATTCCATTTTTAAACGAACAGGAGAATCACACTTCAGTAAACATACCTGTGGTGGTTCATAGATGGCGGTGACTGTGGCTTTTATTCCAAGAGGGACATCTTTGTGAGTTTCATAGCGACCGTACATGATACCTATACGTTGGTTACCAGTACTTCTCCAGTAGTTCAGCAGGCGGTCAGCGACTGTTGGGTTCTCAAACATGATGTAATCAACATGACGGTAGGGCTGGGGGAAAAAAGAAAACAGGTTAGCCCAATCCAGAATGATTTCATGCAAGCAGTCCTTTGTCTAGATTTAAATCCAACATGTATATATCTGCCTTACTGCCAAATAGCCTGAATAGCTTTAGTTAGACCCGCGAATGCATCTAGAACTTCCTTATTAACCTTAACAACTCTGCTAAAGTGCTATGGTATTTGGAAGACCTATCCAGCTAGATCTCCCTACATTACTACTCTAAGGGCTCTTTTGTGCCTACCGGTATTTTTGCACTACAAACTGAATCAAGAACAGATGCACAAACAGTCGTCTGCATGTCACACCTCATATCACAAACAGAAAAGCAATGTAATAAAGAAACCAAACATGTACACTGACTATACAGACACCAAATAGGAAAATATCAAATACTTGTCTGTTTAGAGTGACCGCGTTGGGCTGACACTTTGTACAAATGCCTCCTGGCCATGGCGGATGCTCTTTGCATCCTGGCTTTATCTTGCAAGAAATGTTCTCAAGGTTGACAAACTTTCCCCTGAAAAACAAAAAGGCATGCAACTGTACCAAAATATTATTCACATGTGGCTTCATTTTCAAGTAAGCCAACATGCATCTCAATATGTTTCATTTTCATCATCAAATCTGCTTTCCCCCCCCCCAAGTTTCTTTCCACTCCGAACACCACTTCCAGACAAAGAAAACAAAAATGGAACATCCACCCCCAATTCAGGCAAAAATCATATGCACACATAAGAATCACTGTAAGAAAAATATTCCGTAAATCAAAGTTAGCATTTTGAACGAGGAAACTGAAATCCAGAAATATCAACAATGGAACAAAGATCACAGTGCTGTCACTATGTATGCACCAGTGGCTGTACTTACTTATCAACGCCACCTGTCAGCTTGCGGATATATGAATGGAATGACAGAAACTTGATTGGTGGATCACAGCTTTTCAAGAACTGTTCATCATATGGCTGCACAAGAAAAACAAAATGCTATTATTAACATGGAAATATTTCACAAAACTGAAACTTAGAGCACTGTAAGTGTCAATGAATTAACTCTTTGACGACGGAGCACAATTTCTGACATTGTGCTTCGTCGTCAAAGAGTTAAAACAATCCCTACAGCTGTTAAAACAGAGAACAGGCACTTATATAACTTTATAACAAATCTGAGAGTATCGGTGAGGGCACTCAACACCCGTAGAACCCTTACCTCAAGGGGCACACAGTGAAGGCACTTTCCTTTGGGACCATGTCGGCAACTGGAAAGAAGAAGCAACATTTTGTTATACAACAACCGCCATTACATTTTACAAATTTATATAGACAGAAATACACTTTTAAAATATTTCTTTTAGACTTAGAGGCACTTGAATAGGGCAAACTCTATTCTGCAGCATGTGCAACAGAAACGGCATGGAAAAGAAACTCCACAATTCTGTTGGTCTCTTGACAACAAATAAAATTTTGTACATTTAGCTAATACAAGTAAGCATATTTCAACACCAGACAATGGAGTACTCTTGATAAGGCCAATGATATAGCGAAGAGATTGTGAAAAACTGACCGGGTCAGACCCCATGGCAAATTCCTATAATTTATCATTTCAGTGCACTTAGACCACATGGTAATAAATTATTCTTAGACATGACAGCAAATTCCTCTATCATATTTTTTTTTTACTTTTAGTGCAGAAAGAACATGTGGCAATAAATTTTTCTCATCTTATCTTAGATCTATACAAACAAATTTATGCACACTGAAAAATGTAACGGGCTTGTTGCAAACTCAAGAATTTTACTGAATTACACAACTATTAGTTACAAGCAGACTCTGTTCTTTCTACTTCTTTACTTGTACTGTCACACACTCACAGCTGTTCATTCCTAGTCCTGTAGATTTTGCCATCCTGCTTTAACAGGATCTGGTCCACCTCATCTTCTACGACAACACCAGGGTTTGTGGCAGAACCTCCCACAGGACTGGACATGGTGGACGCAGACGCTGCCTGAGGAGGTGCTTCAGGCCAGTCGGTGGCAGCAGCAGCTGCCACACTGTTTGCCCGATCCTCTAGCACCATGTACAGCATGTCTCCATGCCTGCAGAGTGGTTAACAAGGAACAAAGTCAAACATGCTAGTGTTCAAAGTACACTAATATAAAAACTGTATCTTTAATGTACAACATAACAACACAGGTCCCATTATACTGTGAATCAGCATCATGCAAAACTGATTATGCTCTGTGGCACATGCGTCAGGTTTGTACTGCAGCTCTCAACAGAAACAATGCCTACATTAAAAAAATTAAAATGTATATAAAAAGAAACCAAAAAGTACTCTTAGAGTCTTATCAGTATCAGCAAGCTTATCTGCCTGTCTGATCAAATGATAAAACACTGGAGTATTTATGGGTTTGAGAAAAAATATGGGATCATCAAAGAACATGTTACAATACAATCATATAAATCAAACTGATTTATTCATTGCTGCATACTTGACTTTGAAGTCATCCACTTTCTTGGCTCGGCTGTTGCGGATGAACCCTGACTTATTGTGCTCTTTGTACAGTGACCAGCCTGTGTCTCCCAGTTCAAAGGAACTCTGAACCTGAAAAAGAATTTTTATAAGTTAAGAACAACATGTATCAGACCATTTTCTGAATTATGAACTAAGCACCAAGTGGATTACTTAATATGCACATATATATCAGATATATACATGTATTGAGTTAAGGAAAATTACAGAAACACACCAACATGCACGTACCTTATTCAGAAAGGTAGCGACGGATTCATTTCCCTTGGTTTCAATTCGTTTTGTCCCGTGGTCTGGAGACTGTACTCGTACAATCTGAAACACACATGTATATACACACACAGGATAAAGTACAAATAAGTCACAATTCTTGGCTGTGCAAACTTAAGCTCCTGCTTAAAGCAAGGAGAGCATTTTCAGGTTTCACAACGGCATTATGGATAACTCAACAAATTGAAAGTTACTTATCATCAGTATTAACTCTGAACACTACACAAAACATCACGACGCAAACTGAAAACAGAGGAATGCTTCATTGTGTTCTTAATTCTCTGAAGTTCAAAGGTGTAATTTTGGAGTTTGAAGTTGGACCATATTGTTGTATAGTGCCACGGCACTCAGTGGTCCTTTGTGTTTGGAATTAACTGGCTGAGCCATAAAAACATGACAAATTCCCGTGGGGAAAATAGAGTTTTCAAAATAATGCGCTCCCAATTACGGAAAATACACCACACAAGTTTGTTGATGTCGACCGAAAAACTTCGAGTTATAACAAGCAGTTTTTCTGTCGAAATCAACAAAGGAATGTGGTGTATTTTAGGTAATCGGAGGGGAGGGGGGGGGGGGATTTATTTGTGCCACGTTCGTACCTGCATTTCTTTGATCTGAAAGCTGACTGACATTTGAAAAAGACTGCACTCTGATGCTGATCGGCTCAACGAACCAGACGTCTTTCACATTCACAACAAAGGAAAGTCACATGTTCTAACCACGGCTGTGAAAGATTTGAATTAAAATAAACCGAGTACAGGGATTAATGCCAGAAGAACACCAACACCTGTGTGTATAGCAGACGTAACTCTTATGGTAACCTGCTCATCAAGTGTCAAAAGAAAAACGGTGAAACTATAAGAAATGCCTCTCCTCTTCAGAATGATTGGCAGCGCAGTTTACACTGATGTGGCAATCAGCTGATGACAAATCCCAAGTCTGACTTCCTTACGCAATTGGTTATCCGTATTGGAATATCTTTTAACTGAAAACGCCCTAATACTTACGATTCCCTTGGACATTATGCCTGAAATGGACAGGATTTCCTCTCAAAATCTGTTCTCTTGCGGCGAAACTGATCAGTGATGAAGCACTAAGTTTTGATCACGTACGAAATCTCGTTGGGACGAACACAAGCTTTCTACCTTATTACTTTATTTATTTCATCAAATAGTTTTTACATAAATATTAACAACATTTTCTTCAATATTCATCACAATATATAAAATAAAGTACTTCTGATAAATCGTTGGCATGGACGTGAAGAGGTTAAACAACATGGCGGCGATCGTGAACTTGGGAGAACAACTTTTTCAGCCGGAGAAAGGTAAATAAAATCGGCTTAGACTCCAACGGGGTCGTCTGTCAAACGGTTCGTGCCCTACTGTCTCTGGGCCCACAAGTGTATATATATACGCTTTCATACACAGATATATGAATTTAAAGCACTTTAAATGATTACCATTTCAGCGGTCTTGTAAGTTAGGCCGCAAACTTCAGTCAGCTCCAAGCCCTAAGAGGAGTGGTTAGGGACATTGTTTTCCATTTCTGCTAATATGCAAAAAAAAAAAAAAAAAACATTTTTAATATCTATGTGACTGTAAGCAGAGATGTACATTTGTTATGTGTTTATCCATGAATTAACTGTTCCTCAGACAAAGTTTTTTTTTTTTTTTTTTTTTGGGGGGGGGGGTCACTGTTGATGTTGGGATATGTATACATGTATGTTTCCGCTGTGGTTTGTTTTAGTGAAGCATTTACCTCCACAAGCACCAGTCAGTGGTCGTACACAGCCAAGAGGATTTCAAGTCAGGGGACGTTTATTTTCGGCTTCTAACAGAGGACAAAATGATCTCAGGCAGAGACCACAATCAGCAAAAGTAGTATAAGTTGCGACCCCTCAACCCTCAGGGAGCCGGGAGCCGTTTGACCTTAACCTGAGGTCACGTCCTTAGCCTCAGGTCAAGGCCCTGAGGTCACGTCCTTAACCTGAGGTCACGTCCTTAGCCTCAGGTCATAGCCCTAACCTGAGGTCACGTCCTCAGGTCACAGCCTTATAACTTCAGGTCATGCCCTTAACCTTATGACGTAAACTTTAGGAAACGACCCTATAAAATCAGGGCTTCACCTTATAACCTGATCATGAAGTGACAGCTGTCATCGCCTCCCTATTTAGGTAGGGAGACCGGGAGCCATTTGACCTTAACCCGAGATCACGGCCATAGCCTCCAGTGAGGTAATACAGGGAGATCATGAAGTGACAGCTGTCAGCGCCTCCCATTTAGGATAGGGGTCCCACATGATGATGATATTTAACTGTTGGTTTTCATTTGTTTCTCTCAGTTACCCAGCAGACATGGATCCGCGATTTCAGCATCCGTTTACCTGTCTTATTGCAGGGCCTTCACAAAGCGGCAAAAGCTATTTTGTCAATCAGTGTTTAGATCGGTTGAAGGATATTATGGTCCCCGCGCCGGAGGAAATTATTTGGTGTTACGGTGTTTACTAAAAATAGTGGACAACAGCTACCGTTTAATTGTACCACGCAATCATGTGGGGTGTGCACCGTAACCACAATAGCTGGCAAAGATTATTACTGTAGGACTAGCGGTCATTTGCAGTTTGGGTCTCTATTGTGTTGCATAACACGAGGGTCATTTCGCGCGACAACAGCCACGGTCACACGCGCATCTGTTGCTCTTATGACACCTAAACGATACATAAGATGGGCACCTGTCAAAGATATGTGGGTGTGATTATTTGTCGAAGATACGGGGGGGGTGTATCGCTGTACGAGTAATTGTAAATGTGGACAGTTTGACAAAGATACGGTCGTGCTGCTGCTGAAGAGAAGCGAGAGGGCCAAATGGGTAAAAGTACACTATCATCACTACACTTAAATACCTTTCCTTGCGCTTATTAAAAATAGCGGACAACAGCTACCGTTTAATTGTACCACGCAATCATGAGGGGTGTGTACCGTAACCACGATAGCTGGCAAAGATTATTACTGTAGGACTAGCGGTCATTTGCCGTTTGGAACTCTATTGTTTTGCATAAGACGGGGGTCATTTCGCGCGACAACAGCCACGGTCACACGCGCATCTGCCGCTCTTATGACACCTAAACGATACATAAGATGGGCACCTGTCAAAGATATGTGGGTGTGATTATTTGTCGAAGATACGGGGGAGGTGTATCGCTGTACGAGTAATTGTGAATGTGGACAGTTTGACAAAAAGATACGGTAATGGTGGCGGTGGTGGTGGTTGTCCCCATGTCCCTGCTGCCTTTTTTTTTTTTTTTTTTTTTGCTTGCTTGATAGCAGCTCGTCTAAAAGCTTGTGTCTTTTCCCAGTAACTTTCTTGATGATGATGAAAGGCATTTTGCGGCTCCATAATGTTGGAAAGGCAACTAAAGGTCTGTATGTGTTGTAATATAATTTTGTTTACGCAAACTCAACACACACACACACAGAACAAGAACAACAATATAGCATACACACACAAACAAATTTTATTCAGTCGAGGAACGGCACAAAAACAAAAAAAGATCAATGCATACAACAAGTTCTAAGGACCAATGTCAGAAAAAAAAAGTGTTTGTTCACAATGAACTTGCGAAATCGTTGCCCCAGTAGAGTTGAGACTGAGGCGGTTGAACGTCTGGCAAATCTGTAGCATTCAGGTGTGTGTCACTCGAATTCTGCTCAAAACAGTGTTGAATCAAATTGTCAATATACTGATCGTCCACCATTCGTTGAATCGGGTACTTAGGTTTTTCTGGGGTCGCGGTAGCTGGCGGTAGCGGCGGCGGCGATGGCTGCTGTTGTTGTTGTTGTTTCAGTTCACTGGTCTGTTTGTTATACTCAGCGACAAGTCTTGATTTGACTTTTCCCAAGCGCTGAAATTCAGCCAGATCCAAACTGACGCCACGTCGCGTAGGAACTACTTTGCCTCCTTTGACATCAGATCGAGCAGAATAATGGCGAATGTAAATCTTGACAGTACCTCGCCAAGTTTTCACGCTGGCGTAGATATTTCGCCCCAGAGGAAACAACGTGCCGTTTGAAGTCAAAACGCCACTCTGCGATGATGTCATTTTCTTCTTCTTCTTCTTCTCCAGGCCGCGTGGTGTAAGCCGGTTAAAGTGAATAACACCAGTGCACGCAGGTACCTCGAGTTTTTATAGGTAACCTTTTTCCTAGGCGAACGCGCGTCTAAAAAGCTGAGTCACTTTACGATCATTGGCTGTTGGTGAGTAAGCCCTAAAAATAGACAGGGCCTTCGACATGGTATCGCCGTGACTTTTGCGTATCAGATAATACAGGACGTAAAGCCCACAAGTAGAGCTTAACGCATCTTGCAGGACCCGATCATTATATCTGTAGTAGCGACAATTTCTTACAAGAAACTCTTTAATGTCACGATGGCGAGGGGGCAGACCATAGCTATCAAAATATTCTGCTGTACAAGTACGAGCATCGAACCAAATCGCGACCCAATGCTCTCCTACATGACCAGCAGGGGCTGTATTTACTACAAAAGCATGATGGTGATGTTTTGGTAATAGACGCCGGGGAAGTCTGTCGCGGGGAAAAACACCGCGAAAAACGTGTCTGGCAGTTCGATGGTGGGCCAGCACGCGTGTCAGTTGTCGGTTGTTCATGATGAAAAGTCAGTAATAATTTGGCGACTGCGGTCAATTTCCAGTAACGAATCCAGTTCTCCGTAAATGATAGCTTGCAAAGCGTTGGGGATCGGGTTAGCAAATTTGATTTCTAAACGCAGACTACCGGTTTTTATCAACTCCACTTGATTGCCATCCAAAAGACTGGGACTCAAATCAAACACAAACAGACAGTAGCCATGTGGAAACTCTTGGTATTTAATACCGTGTCCGTGCTGGCTGTTGACGAGTCCTGTGCCTGCGGCCAAATTGAAATAACTGCGCACGTACTGACCGTGTTCAAAATCAGGCGTCAAAGGTTTGGCCGGAATCTGCTTACCGTCCAAATACAGTGACAAAAATGTCAGTCCATGAGGTTGAAAATTAAAAGGATTACTGTTGTACGCACCATTAGAGGCGGCGCTTTGCACTAGCCCGACCACGACTCTGTTGGGGAGTTGTGATAAAAAGAGATTATCTAAAACCACAGACAGACTGCCTTGAGCCAATCCATGCGTTTTAATGACTGCTCGTTTTAAAGGATATTTAGCTGTGCGCTTTTCTAACGCCTTCGCGTGACCTACGGTCACGGCTGGGTTCAGTTTTACTTTCCGAACAAACAGACTAGCTTGTGTAATAATTACTCTAAACCCAGCGGCAGGGTCGTGGGCCATCAAGACAAAGCTGTTTTTGGCGGGAATGAGTCTAATTTTGACGTCTACACCATTTACAAGATAGCGCTCTTGTTTAAAAATATCCACGTGAAGTCTTCCCATTAAATCCATTTCTCGACTTTCAGCCGTTAAGGCTCGCCTCGACACTAAACCGGTATTATCAGCGCCTTGCGTGTCGTCAAAATGGTTAGCGGTGTCTTTGTAAAAACCCTCCGCAGTCAGATGCGACTCTTTCGCTTCAATTCCAAAACTTAACATTTTTTCAATATAGGCTTTATACGGGTAAGTATTTTCCGAGTTTGTGACGAGAGTTGAATTAAATGTAACGTCCACTTGTGAAAACAAAGAGTGCAAAATGTTATTTACCGGAGCGACATCCGCGTCGGCTGCTAAATTGTTACCGTTGGCGCGAGTGACTTTACATTTCACGTGTAAGTAAGTGTTAGACAAATCCATGTACTCATCCGTAGCGCCTGATACGTAAAATTCGATGGGGGCTCCGGGTGCCAGTGTGGCCAAAGGATGAAATTCCACATGACTACCGTGTTCGACCGAGGTTTGGGTCGGGGGCATGGAAAACAGATCAAGTCCGGAATCGACAGATTCACAACTCTGTGGGTGCAGCAACGACATGGTGAATTAGTCAAAAATATCAGTGACGTGTCTTCGAGCAGCTCTTTTTCTCGTTTGACGCCTTTTACGACTAAACTCTTGCTTTATACGTTTTGTGTTGGGCTCGCCGGGTGGTGCGGCGGCGGCGGCGGCTCCTACAGCTTGATTCAGTATACGTCGACCGGCCTGTTGCGTTCTCCGCTTAGCTGCTGATTTAAAGTCTTGACCCGACAAGACATCGTTAGCGATTTGCATCCCGGTCCTAGCGCCTGTTTTTAACAAACTTTTCCCGGCGCTTTTTAGTAAGGGAACAGCGGATCTTAGCACACCGCCTAATATATTTCCTAGACCCTGACCGCGCATCATCGCGCCTCCACCGCGAAATACCGGTAAACCGCCATTGCCTGCCTGTAGGGCAAAGTAATCGTGGTACGCTTTTGCGTCACAGGTATACGGACACTTCATTGTTAAATTCCTTCTAAACGCCTCGGGCGGAAATGAAGTGTGACGATGCTCTTTCCTTGTTCGAATGAAATGGGTTCTCCCGTGTATGAGGTTATAAGGATTTCTATCGTGTTGAATTGTTTCCGACACAGAGGTACGTAATGAGGTTTATCAAAACGCTCATACAAGATGCTTTTAGAAAAATCTGTACAGGGGACGGTGCGTAGGAGCGGTACGTTGACGTCACCGACCACTCGCTGTTGCACAATGTCACAATAAACATACAGAGAATGGTATTGCGTGTACAGATCAAGCATTCCGTTAGCTAAATAGGTTCCAGGACCAACCAAAGTATTGCTTTTAAACCCTAACAACTTTTGTAAATCAGACCCGAGCTCTAACCGGCAGTGCTTATACAAAACGACGTACACGCGCTTTGTCGAGTCTTTAAAATGAAATCGGACATTGCTTTGAGCTGTAATGGCAGCAACTTGGAAGTTTAACGCTGTGACAAGCTGTTCGGGACTCGCGTACAGGCCATCAGGCAGCGTCCCCACCTTTAACACAGCGCGTTCATCGTCTTGTATGACTTTAAATTGAAACGTATCGCCTTTAACGTTATAAAAACTACCGGGAACGTTAATTTCCGCAAGACCCACTTCCCATTCTCCGTTCAGATCAACTGACTGAGGGAGCTTTGTATAAAAATGAGCCGCGTTATTGTCAGGATAGTGGTTTAAACTGCTGTTACTAGGGAGCGTCACGTAAAACATTTTTACGCTCTATAGTCGGATTGGGCAGGGCGTATCCTAGAGAAGCGCTAAGCAAGGAAATCCACAAACTTTCCGACGGATGTTCTCGCGTTAAATTTATTAACGAAACAATAATGACCATGCAGATGATGAGCATCTGACATATAAAAACAACTTCACTACGCGGTACTCTCCGCCCCCATACACGCCAGAGTATCGACCTTCTTGCTCCGGTGTCTTCTTCTTTTTCCTGATTCTCTTGTATGTCAGTCATTGAACGTGTTTGGCCGGGATCCACGAGTCAAATGACGACGGGTAGCCGAGCCAGCGAATTAAATATTCTTTTCTTCCACCAGGGCCTCGCCGCGATTTCAAAATGTGTTCAATCCTATAGACTTGTTTTTCACCAACTTTTTGTAACTCTTCTTTATAAAAACTCCCTTTCAATTCCTCGCCGTGATCGTCTTTGATTTTATAAGTAACAGGTCGTGTACTTAATACGCGACTTAAAGTAAACAGCTCTTGCGTCCAGCCTGGTAAATACCCTTTCTTAAACGACCGACGCGCTTTAGAAATGCGAACGCGGTCACCAATGTTTAGCTGTGTCACCGACTGTTTTCCTTTTCGTCCGTATAACGCCTGCCACACCTGTTCGCTCGTTTCAGCTGTTACTTCAACGGGTGCACGTCGAATACTCCGGTGATACGAATGATTGTAACTGTCGACAACCTGAGGTAGAACATCCACGTAGCGCAAAGTATTTGTGTGGGTAAAATATCGCCAGAGTCTTTCTTTCAACGTGCGATTAAATCTTTCCACAACCGCGGCTTTTATGTCTTCGTTTTCTGTGGTAAAGAAATACACCTTGTGCTTGGACAAAAATTGTTGAAAAACACGGTTGATAAATTCTGTTCCTTTGTCTGTTTGCAGTTTTAAAGGTTTCCGTCCAGCCGTCTCAAAGATGTGTTCAAACGCTTTCGTTAGCGACGCACCCGTCTTGTTCTTTAAAGGCACGACCCACGCGTACTTGCTCAACACGTCGATGCAGGTTAGCAAGAAGGTATAACCGTCATTATACTTCTTCAATTTTTGCACATCAATTAAGTCGGCTTGCCACTGGTGATCGATTCCTCCTACGATAATACGGCGACGTGAAAATCGGTGTCTAACAGGTTTGTGTAATGTATACGTATCTTGATGAGACAACCACTGTTGTATGTCTCCGAGTTTCGCTTTAGGTACAGCTCTTTTTAAACTTTGCACACCACCAAAACTGCCAGGGAGCTTAGGATTATAGTACCGCTGTCGTAACGCTTTAGACATTTTTTTTTTTTTTTTAGTCAAATAACGCCTCCCAATGTAGACGCGGCGATTTAAAGTGTCGGGGTGATGGTGATGATGATGATGAGCGAATAAGAGGAGATTCCTGTCGACGACGACGACGACGAACGCGAGGGCGCGATCGGTCTGCTGTAACTGAAGGCGTAGAGGGTGTTGCAGCATCCCTTAAAGACGACGCATGCCTGTTCCGTTGTAAGTAGTCCCAGCGCTTCAGGTTGCCTACAATTTCACGAGGTACGTTGGCGCGTTTCAAAGCACGAGCAAATACATTCCACCCCTGCGGAGTTTCCACTTTTTTCCGAGCGCGTAGTACATCATTGACTAAATCAGACATATTTGACCCGTCGATGGTTACGCCTTCGTATACCAACTGACCTCTTTCATCCCAGGTCAATTCAGGATCCTCTTTAAGATGCTCTAAAAGTAACCGCGCTTTCTTATGCATCGTTTTAGGAACACTGGCGAGGACACGGTTTTCTAATTTTTCTTCTAAGCTGCCAGCACTAGACGAAGGCGGTGCTGGCTGTGTTGCCGAAGCACTTTCAGCGGTGGTTGAAGCGATTTCCACTCTACCGATCGGTTTCTGACGGTACTCTTTACTAAAATGTCTGTAGCGGTGCAAAGCCTGTTCATAGCGTCTCGCTTTTTCCAACGGTTCTAATGCTGCATCTTGTAAAACTTGCGTTATCTCCTGGTCCAAACCGACAATATTCCCATTTAAAATATCCGTTACGGGTGGTGGTGGTGGTGGTTTTTGTTCTTGTCGTTTAAGCCATTCCGGGTCGACCAATACCATTTTCTTCGTGTACTCCATTTTTCTTGTTATTGCCCGAGCAAAACTTGTCCTAGCACACCTAATACTGGACCTAACACAGCGCCGAGAAATCCACCTTTCTGCAAAAGTGCTTTTCGGCGCTTTAAAGAAGTTTTCTTGGTCGCCAAGGTTCTAAGCGTCTGTTTATGCGCACGAAGTTTTTGTTTCTGACGCGGGGTCAAACGCACACGCCCTTTTAAAATATTGAATGAACACTCGCACAACGTTTGAATCAGTTCACGGTCCCCGGATCGGATAATAGCTTTCACGACTTGCGGTTTAGCTTTCGATAAAAATTTCAATAACGCCGCGTTGCGTTTTAGCCGCGTGCTCATTTTTGAAGATAAGCGGTCACACCTTGAGGCGAAAAAATATCAGTTCGTAGGCGCAAATGTTCTGGTGTTTCTTGTCTGAGATCAATCAGCAAATAACCGTGACTTTTTGAAACAGCGTCTTTATATGCTTCTAACATATATTGAGTTTTTCCAGGGTACATTTGTTTTGCCAGTGCTGTTATTTGGGACGCGTCACGCGGGTTTTTAAACACGACTAAATAATGACTGTTTAAGCTTATCGTTCGCTGTTCTTTGTTTTTTCCAAATAAATTTTGCACGATGTACATAACGGAGATGTTCAGGTGATGACTTCCTTTCGTAAACAGCTGTGTCACGCGAGAATCGGTTTCATGCATGAGATCATCAATAATAAGAAGACAGCGTTTGTGACCTGTAAATTTCGACATATCAGGTAATCCCTCCTGAAATTGCACGCCACGCAGCTGTAGCTTGTCATATAACGGTTGCCAAACACCGTAACACCAAATAATTTCCTCCGGCGCGGGGACCATAATATCCTTCAACCGATCTAAACACTGATTGACAAAATAGCTTTTGCCGCTTTGTGAAGGCCCTGCAATAAGACAGGTAAACGGATGCTGAAATCGCGGATCCATGTCTGCTGGGTAACTGAGAGAAACAAATGAAAACCAACAGTTAAATATCATCATCATGTGGGACCCCTATCCTAAATGGGAGGCGCTGACAGCTGTCACTTCATGATCTCCCTGTATTACCTCACTGGAGGCTATGGCCGTGATCTCGGGTTAAGGTCAAATGGCTCCCGGTCTCCCTACCTAAATAGGGAGGCGCTGACAGCTGCTACTTTATGATCTCCCTGTATTACCTGACTGGAGGCTATGGCCGTGATCTCAGGTTAAGGTCAAATGGCTCCCGGTCTCCCTACCTAAATAGGGTGGCGCTGACAGCTGTTACTTTATGATCTCCCTGTATTACTTCACTGGAGGCTATGGACGTGATCTCAGGTTAAGGTCAAATGGCTCCCGGTCTCCCTACCTAAATGGGAGGCGCTGACAGCTGTCACTTCAGGAGCTCCATGTTTCCCCCATTTATCTTGTATTACTTCACTGGAGCACCCTAACAGTTCAGATTATAAGGTGAAGCCCTGATTTTATAGGGTCGTGTCGTAAAGTTTACGTCATAAGGTTAAGGGCATGACCTGAAGTTATAAGGCTGTGACCTGAGGGCGTGACCTCAGGTTAGGGCTATGACCTGAGGCTAAGGACGTGACCTCAGGTTAGGGCCGTGACCTGAGGCTAAGGACGTGACCTCAGGTTAAGGCCGTGACCTGAGGCTAAGGACGTGACCTCAGGTTAAGGTCAAACGGCTCCCGGCTCCCTGGGGGTTGAGGGGTCGCAACTTATACTACTAGCAAACACATCTTGCACACCACCACAAGAGACCAAGGATGAAAAAGCTGACTCCAAGTCCAAACCTAGACGCATTCAGAGTGCACATGCTCGCTTGGAATGTAATGACACCCCATCAACTAAGCCAGGACTTGAACATGGAGGATTGGAGGGGTCAGGGAGCAACGTAGCAGTTTATGATGTAAATATGAATGTAAATGTGAGCAGAGTTTCGCCTAAGAAGAAACTTGCAAAAGAGTCACAGCACTGGTGCTATGGGGTTTCTCTGGACAGATCTGTTAGTCGGCCAAGTTCTGCGAAGTCTGTAACTCAGTGCTGGATACCGGCACCCCCATCACACTCAGAGGACAGTGATGAGAAAGGTGTGACAGAGGAAGACTTGAAGCCATCAGTGTTCGGCTATAGACTGAAACGACAGGTGTATGGCAGCAATCCTGACATTTTTACTGCTAGCCACCAGGATCATCCAACAGACTTTCCTTTCAAGCTTGACAGAAAGGAGGACAGGGGTATTCAGTGTTCTGGAGATTTCGCAACAGATTTCATAAACTTTAGGTAAGACTGTGGATTTAGTGAACAAAACTGAAAACAAATCCTTGTCTCAATTTCCACACCCTGCTGCTGTCATGCCCTTGTTATTGTTGTTGTGTATTTAGTCTGTATGCTAGGTAGAGGGATGACAAGTACTTTCCCTAAATATTTGATTTATACCGGCCTCCATAGTGTAGTGGGTATCACTTTAGACCATGGACCAGGAGACCTATATTCAAATCTCAGGTGAGAAAACTGGGATTTTTCATACCTAGGTCAGCTCCTGCCCAGGGCATGCAGCAGCAGCAAAAGATTTTTATTTTATTTTATTTAGTCAAGATGATTGGTTTGAACTTGTATTATTATTTTGTTTACTGTCGTCTTTGTCTTTGCCAACAGGGCTCTGTAATGATTCTTCTGATATCCAGCAACTTTACACTTGCTCTTTTGCAGAGATTTGCCATCTCATTTGGAGCCTCTTAGACCATGGTTGAACCAGAATGTTCCCAAAGACGTCATTGGTGTTGACCCCACCAACTGTTTGGTCTTCTTGCCTTTAAACCAAACGTATGACGACCTTCCTGTGGTTCCTTTAGAATAATGTGCATGTTCAAGTAATGGCATGTGTGTGTGTGTGTGTGTGTGTGTGTGTGTATGTGTGTGTGTGTGTGTGTGTGTGTGTGTGTGTGTGTGTGTGTGTGTGTGTGTGTGTGTGTGTGTCAAATAACAGTATTTAAAACCATGAAATCTACTACTACTGGAGATAGTAGAAAAGGATATTGCCTATTCATACTCACCACTGCAAAATGTGAAGCTTCATTGATTATACACGTATGTGAGAGGCAGTACCAGCACGGAAACAGTTTCAAGAGAGGGGAGAAAACATCTGGGTGTACAAGTTGTACATTCCACTGACCAGGTTTTTGTTCATTTCTTAGTTTGTTTTTACACATTTTTACAACATGTATTTTGATTACAGATAATGTATCTCTAATATGCAAAGGTTTTGGAAATGTGATATTAACACAAGGTGGAGGCACCTTGTGTTTCCAACCTTTCCCAATCATGAACTGACTGAACCCAGATTGGCATGGTCGTGGACCAACTGGCTATGGGCCTCCCTGTGTTGTGTACAGTGAAATTTAAAATGATAACAGAGGTATCGTTTGTATTTGGACAGGTGCTGTTTTCTTTAGAAACTCATTTGTGATTTTATTTATTTTTTTGTTAAATAACATGCCATGCAAATTTTTTATTTGGTGTACATAATTATGTATGCACAGTAGATTCTATTGTCACCATTACTCATGGGTATTTTAGTTGCATTGGAGGGTGCTTTCTTATTTTATCGTTCTAGTCATTTTAACATTTGCCTTTGCATAGAAAGTAATAAAAATGAAGTGTCTACGAAAATGGTGTGTGTGTGTGTGTGTGTGTGTGTGTGTGTGTGTGTGTGTGTGCACGCGCGCGCTCTGCAGTTTCTCTTTTAGATCAGATTTTTTTTTTTTTAAAAAGGCCAGTCGGCAATGAAACAAAAGTTTCCATTTCACAAGAAAATCGTGCTCACATGCATAATTATGCACCTGCATGCTTGCAAAACCATACTTATTGTAGTTCATGATCGGAGAGGTGTTCAGCAAGCAGTTCACACTGATTTTTTTTGTGTGTGTGTGTGTGGATAAGCACGGTAAAGTAACGTCTTTCAGTCTGGGCTTGACGCAAGGATCTTGGAACAGCTTTGTACTACTAGCGACTTTCTCGAGGCATGAGGATCAAAGAGTGCAACGCGTACGACAAAAAGGATCCCCACTAGCTCAGTGGGTTTGTCAGGAGTTGTCTCCTCTTGACCAGGAAGTAAACAACATGTAATGGCTAGCAACCATGACTGCATCATGCCCAGCTGCGCGTGTACATGTACATGTATCTTCCTCCTGGCTTGTGCATGCATGCTGTTGATAATTACGTGAGATGGCCCTTAAACGGATAACCAAGGTATCTATGAAAATCACACACTAGAGGGAAGCAGTGACTTAGTCTGGTAAATTTGGTATCAACGATACAAGATTTATGGTTGATATATATGTACCAAATTTGTAGTGGATTTCACACAGGGTAGTGTATCAGAGTGTCTGTAAGTAATAAAAAAAAACAACAACAAAAACTGTGTTCGAGTGCTATAGTCACTGTGCTCTCAAGACTGGCAGTGACAACATGTTGCCATTTTCTAGAAAACAATGCAGAGTCCCCTCACAGATTGGAAGAAGTGTGTGCATGTGTATGTGTGTGTGTGCAACACAGAATAGTCCAGTACTTGTTAAAAGTCTATCTTTAAAATGACATGGCAGAAAGCAGGGAATTTGTGTAAAAACTGTAACACACTAAATTTTGTCGCCCCCCCCCCCCCCCCCCCCAGGAATTTGCTGACCTCATTGTCAAGCCAGTTCATGGAGTCTCAGGTGGTCCAACCATGGATGACAGTAAGTAAATCAAGCTTAAGTAAAGAAAACAAACAGGCAAAAAACAAACGAACCAGAAACAACAAACAATGACTAAAAACAAAACACAAAAGAAAAATCGAAATTAGGAAAAGGTAAAGTATAATTTCTGACCTGTGCTTTGATAGGTTACTACAGTGTGAAAACAAAAAAAAATGTACAGTAAAATCTTCAGATGAATGTAAATAAAGAGTGTGAATGAGAACCATGAATACTGTTATCTTCAAAAGTTCCTGGAATGGTTTGAGTAATGCAAAAGAACAATAGCTAAAATAACCTATGAAAAAAAACCACACACACTAAAAAAAAACAAGAAAATACTGACAAAGAAATGGCTTGGAGTATTTTACATCTGTTTTTCCATTGCAGTGTTCCATTGGGATGCATACATAACTGGACCAGTAAGTGTCCATGCAACTAGCCTCCAAAATTGTGTTTATGTTACTTCTGCTATGATCTCAATATTCAGTGATTTTTGTGATAATCAACATGTGATGTAAATGTCAAGATATATTTTCTCAGGATTTGGATTTTTCTTGATACTGTACTTGCAGAATTGCGATTTTAGTTTTGTTTGGTTTATATTATTTATAAAAAAAAAGAAAATATTTCACAGGAGGACTCGCCGTATGAAGGAGGGCTGTTTAAGTTGACAATAGCATTCCCTGAGGCTTACCCATTCAAACCTCCAAGAGTAAGTTGCACAATTTACAGGCATAAGCAGTGGTTTGCTCACACATCCAAATTTGAAAAATAAATGCAATTCTAAAATCCGAAATTTAAATAGCTGAGCTGACCCTTCACACCACTTGATTGTAATGTGTTTATGTCCAGTGTGTGAGAGAGTGTGTGTGATTCACATGAACGTGCCTGTTGGGTTTAATTTGGCGGCGCTTTGAGCCTATTTTTTAAATTGGGCAAAGCGCCTATAAAATACTTCTTATTGTTATTATTATCAACAACACACAGAGGTTGTTTGTACCAAACATTTTTCTTTGAAATACATATACTGAACTTCAGTGCGTGGTAAGTTTAAAAATGTGAATATCTGTTTGCACACACAAATAGTTTTGCTTCTCTGAGACAAAACAGAGAGCACAACCTTTTTTTTTCTTTTTTTTTGTGTGCAAGGTGCAGTTTGTTACCCAGATTGTACACTGCAACATTGACAGGAATGGACATATAAACCTTGACATCCTGAGAGACCACTGGTCACCGGCCCTTACCACAGGAAAAGGTAAGACACATAAAATGTATTTTCAGATTTCATGTGAAATTTTTTTTTTTTTTAAGTTACAAAGTAAACCGCCACACATGAACACTTTTTGTCATTGTTGCTTCTGCCCAGAACAGGGAGACTACAGCAAAATGTTGTTATTGCTTTTGTTATAAGGAGATTATATTCTGCCATGGTAAGCTCCTAGCATAACAACCATCACTCTCTCATGATAGAGATTTAAAGTCCTCTGAAGACAGAGTTTGGCTGCCCATGTGGTGGGGTAATTGAAAATGTAATTCTCTCATCCAAGGGGATGTCCATCTGAGTGTTCATCTCAGGAACGCCAACAACAGCATAAAAGTATGGATTTTGTGCGGTGTGTGTTTGCGTGTGGGCAAGTGGGGGAGCTTTTGTATGTGTGTAAAACTGTACAGTTTGCAAAGGAAATGTTACACAAAATATGTCATTATATCAGTGTATACTTCAGTTAATACAAAATGTGATGCACATTATTTGAACATATCTGCTTCCCTTTTCTAAACTTTTCAGTGCTTCTGTCTGTGAGAATGCTGATGACTGACCCAAACCCCGACGACCCTCTGGTGCCCGAGCTAGGGTCTTTACTGAAGACGGATCCAGATGCTTATCACAAACATGTTCGGGAAGCAACTTTGAAATACGCAACATGAATGGTAATTTGTGAACATTTCAGTGTTGAGCCACCTTTGGCGAAGGTTTTGTCCTTGTGGACTCTGGCCAGAACTACTCCTAGCACAACCACCACCCTCTGGCAATCAAGTCCTCCGAAGACAGGGTGTGGCTGCCGACGTGGCATGTTTTGCCAAGGAATGCCAATACTGTAGCAACAGTCCGAGTTGTGATCTGATTCTTCAGCCTTCTGCAGTGACAAGGTTGTGACCCTAGTAGAGGCAAAATGATCCTGAGATTATCACATGATGCTACCTCACTTTGTAAATCATATACATGTACATGCAGCGTATTTCTTCAGGACTGTGCAATATACCTGTCAAGTTTCCTCTGTGAACTGCATGCTACATGAATGACCTACATGTACTGCCACTTTATGTGTGTGTGTGTGTGTGTGTGTGTGTGTGTGTGTCTGTGTGTGTGTGTATGTGAGAAAGAGAGAGAGAGAGTTGACTGCTCACAGTAAGGTACTTTACGTTTTGTTGTTGTTGTTGTTGTTTTTGGGTTGTTTTTTTGGGGGGTTTTGTTGTTGTTGTTTTGTTTTTTGTTTTGCTTTGTTTGTTTGTTTTTTTGGGTTGTTTTTTTTTTGGGGGGGGGGGCAACCAGTTTGTTATTGTTTTTTTTTTTAAAGATACACCTGTACTTTTTGTTTCTTTTTTTTTTAAAGCAAGCCTGTTGTGTTGTATTACACATTCCCATGCCTAAAATTTTGTCGGTACTGTGAGTGTGCAGAACAATTCTCCACAAATGGACAATAAAGTCTTCTGCAGTAAGTAATGTACTGCTGTATTGAATCTGGATGGTGACAGACACAGACACCGACACACATGCACACTGAACCTCTTCCAGCAGCACACCGGCCAGAAAGTTTCAGTAAACCATTTATTTAACAAGGTTGCATCAATAATGCCAAAGTCCCATGTAAAATTGCTCTCAATTTTACCAGTGAATAACAAAGAAACATGTTACATGTCATGCTAATCACTCCACCAGTAAGAATTTGCAAAAGCTTACGGGAAACCAATCACGGCGCGTCTTGTAATTCAGACATAACTTTTCATGGAGCTGCTTTTGTACACCTACTGGTAACACTGGTTGCATACTGCCGATACAAGTGGCTGTGTGACTGAAGAGGTATATGGTGCAATGCTGAATAAAAAATTCAAGGAAGATTATATAAACCACAAATGACATGTGAATTGCTCGACCAAACTGAATTATTTTAGATTCAGAGGTTGTTCTTGATGTGGTATTTGCTTTCTGAATATGAAAATGGCCAAATCATGATGACGATGTTCCAGTATATATGCACAGAAAGTTTATACATGTAAAAAAAGATAGTAACTGCTAGCCATTACATGTGTACGCCTCTTCCTACAAACTACAATTCACAAAAATGATGTTGAAAGGTTTATCAAAATTGGTACAGCATGTACTAGTTTGTATCGGGTAAAAATACAGTACATGTACATGCTAAGTTTACTACCATGAGATTCCATCTGGAAAGAAATCCTGCAGCCCAATCCCAATTACAGAACATTCACATGATTGCCAGGTAACTAAATGGGTTTCAACACAGTATTGCACAAAAAGGAATTGCATACATTCTACGAGTAAGAAAAGGTTGTGTGTGCGTGCGTGCGTGCGTGCGTGCGTGCGTGTGTGTGTGTGTGAGAACACAAATGTGAATGCAAACACATGCTTGCATACAAACTAATCCAAATCTGTGCAAAAACAACAACAAAAAAGAACAGCAACAAAACAGTCCCTTTTTTCAGAAGACTGGCCCACCAATAACAAAAACAAGACAAACAATTCATTCCATTCATTCATTCCCACATTCACGTTTATTCTCTGCCTCTCTCTCTCTCTCTTCACTTTTTTCATGTAGTTTGAATTCCAGCATTCAAGATCCTCAGAACATCAGCTATTGTCTGTCTATTGTACGCATAATGTCATGGACACCTAAACAAAACTTTAAACAGTCAAAAAACTTATTCATTCATTAATTCACACATTCATTTATTTATTACCTCTCTCTCTCTCTTCTTCTTCTTTCCTTGTAGTTTGAATTCCATCATTTAGAAAAAGATCATCAGAACATCAGCTATTGTCTGGCTGTATGCATGTCATGGACATCTAAACAAAACTTTCAACAGTCTAAATAAATGCTAAGGAAGAGGTGCCACTGAGGAAGGTAACAGTAAAAAATGCAAAGACATTTTAACTGACTCAGTGACTGTACTGGGACTAAGACTAGTCATCCAGGTGACAATTCCATTCAAATTGTGGATTGCTGCAATATCACAACACATTAGTCAAAAATGGCAAAATGCCTTCGAAAGGCACAGTAGTTGGTCTATGAATGATGGACAGTGGAGCGTTTTGAAGACATCAGTGTTTGAACATTCAAATATACCCGGGGAAGTGACAAAAAAAACCAAACAAACCCAAAACACACTAATCTGTAAGATTGTACCGGTATACAGTAAACTTTGTCACACAAGACAGCTTCTTGAACACACTTCTTCGAAGGAAAAGTGAGAGGTGGGGGTGGGGGTATCAGTAGCTACATGACGGGTACATGCTGCGGTACAGCAGGAAAATGGCGAGTATATTCTTAGCAAAACTTGTGCTACAATTATCACAACCATCAGTGTACACTTGGTGTGCTAACTACACTAGACCAACAGCACACATGATGTAACTTTATTGTTACTGAAAGTAAGAGTTCTTCATGATCGAAAGAAGGTTTAGCCAAACAGCTGGAAAAAAAAGCCTAAAACAGAAGAGAATACACTGGTGGCTCAAGTGAAATATGTGTAGAACAAAGGACAACCCACCTGGGTATACACAAAAAAAGTCCCAACGTTCTGTTGCAATACAAGATCCTTTCAACAAGCCTCAGGACACATGGAAATACTGATGCAGTTACTGGAAGAGATACTGACTCAGACACCACTACTCAACTTTGTTATGGAAAACATCTTACTATGTTGTGCCATGGAATGCTTTGTTGTTCTCGCTTCTGAGGCGTCATGTCAGCTGCACTTGCTTGTCATGGATGAACTGTTCAATGGCAGCAAGAACACTGATGGTTTCTGGGCTGGCATCCAGCTTGACATAGCGCAGCAGTAGACTACCAGCCCCACACTTCTTCAGGAACACAAAGGCACTAGATATGAAACACAGGTGGTGGTGTCAGTTATTCCAGTTATACAGGTTCACAACCACAGGTTAAAAACATTGAGAGACAAGGGTTGCTGCAATGATATTACATGTACTCGGTCATGTCATCTAACAGTCACTGAATTAACAGCCCCCCACCCCCTCCCCTCCCTCGTGCAGCAGATGGAGAAAAGTAATTAAAAAAAAAAGAAAACACACACACACACACACACACACACACACACACACAATCTTACTGGTAAAAGGTATGAAATACAAAATCTTACCGGTAAAGGGCATAGTGGTCTAACTCTGCTTGCCTGAGGAACCTTTTGAGTTTGTTCAAGTTGTGGATGAACTGTGACAGAAAAATGTGAAACCGACAGTGTCAACAGCCTGTACAACTACAATATTCAATGGCTAAATACACTACAAAAGTACAGAACAAGTGCTGTAAACAGATAAAATTTTAACATCTCATTCTTGTGCCAGAAAACATTTCCTATTTGAAAAATAAAATCGTTGCCTAAGTTCAAACTCAAGGTTATAAGACTGCCTGAATAATTCAAATCATCCTGACAAGCCAAACTTACAGCAAGTTTGATGGACTCCAATGAGTCTCTGATCTTGGTCACATTCTTGGCATCAAGTCCCAGGAGGTGGTCAGCTGCCACTTTGCAGAAATTACATGACTCAATGCCTGAAAATAAACAGAAAACTGGATAAATACCTGATACATGTCTTTACTGTCAGCAGAAGTTACATATCTATACACAGAGTGCGAACACCATGCAGAAATGGCTTCTGCAGGGCACAGAAAGCCATTACCGGTACTCAAGATTTCCCCCTGTCCTTTCCTTCACTGAGCTGTTTCTGCTATTTCCTGGTCCAGCTCAATTCACAACAAACTGAAAACCACCACCACCTACTCCAGCTAATTTCACTCTGAAAACAATACCATTAAACTACTGCAGCTCATTTCACTGCAGCTCATTTTACTCCGACAACAACATTTAACAACTACATGTAGTATTCCACCTTACTTCACTTGCAACACCAACAAAACTACTGCAGCTCATTTCACTCCAACACCAACAAACTGCTTTAGCTCATTTCACTCAGCCAACAACAAACTACTGCAACTCATTTCACTTAAATAACAACAAACTACTGCAACTCATTTCACTGAACAACCACCACCAGAAAACAGACGACCAGATTTTGGGGGCCACCTGCACACCTTTCATATCAAACTTGGCCCCTTGTTCTGTGAGCTCCAGGGAAATGACGCTGGGCTGCACCTGCCATGACTCTCCCGATGCACTGATTCCTGCGTTTTGCTGGTCAGATGCCTGAAGCTGCTCCAACAGTGGAGAAAGACTGCAGCAGCTGATAAATCTGAACACATATATATAAATAACAAACAAGATGTAATGACAGGAAACATCCTGTGTAAGTTCAACACAGCAGGAAACAGCCTGTGCCATCTTCCTACTGATGTACACAGAAACAGATAGTACATGTAACACTCTTTATAAAAAAAAATTGTATGTGCAAGGTGAAAAGGAGGGGTGCTGGTAAAGTTTCTTGAACTTTACTTGGAAAAGGGGTAGCAAAAGCTCCAAACAAAACAGCAAAATTATCTCGCAATAAACAGAGACTGCGAGAACATGAATAAAGGCTCGTTTCCATGCATCCGTTTTTGCTGACCGGCAAACCGCATCTGGCAAACCGGCAAACTAACGAACAAGTAAAGAAAAAGAACGACTGTACCCATGTTCCGTTCCGTCAATCCGTTAATCCGTTTATCTGCCCGTTTAACATGTCCGGCAATGGCGAACGGTTGCTCTTCCGTTCCAAAGCAAAAACGGATTGCCGTGCCGGGTGATGGGAGATAATTCTCGGAGAAAACTCTGTGCTATATTCTCCCGCCATTTTCATTTTTCAACATGAAGAATGGAAAATACGACGCCGGTGTCATAGAGAAACTTATTGATAATATTGTGAGGCAACACCCCATGTTGTATGATGCAGCCGACGACAACTACAGCAACCAAAAACAAAACACCACCAAAACACCCTGTTGAACCACCCTTGATTGCACTGGCGCCATGCTTGCACACAAAAAAAGGAAAATATCGCGGGAAATCTATTGCACCTCCCAGTTGACGAACAGAGAGGCTGGCGGTATAAACGGTGAACATGGAAACAGACAGCCCGTCATACGGCAATCCGTTTTTCCAGCAAGTGACGGTTTGACGGATTGACGGATGTCTTTGCCGGTTACATGGAAACGGAACTTAAATGTACAAGCACTACAAAAGCAGTTAATGAAAGTACCTCCTGATATCCTCTTCATCTGTAGCAACAGCTCCAGATATTTGCAGAGTTGCATCTACAAGAGCCTGTGATCAGAAGAAAGAGTGATTAATAGATAGAATGCAGGTCGGAAGTCATACACATAAAAACTATAATGCATACCAATAAATGTAAGCAGAAACATGATAAACTGACAGGGCATATCAATTTAGTTAATCACTTTTATGCAGTTTGTTAAACTGTCAATCCTGTTGCCATGACAACCTCACTGCAGTAAAGCAAAATCATTCTACACGACATCTGCCACCATCACAATAATACACAATGCACAACAGGTATACTCACACTATATACAAGGTATTGCACATTCTCCCCCAGGCGAGTGACACAGCGAGTGAGGTACTCTAGAACTGTTTCATGCCAGCCCTCCAGGTACGTCTTCACACCTGTGTTCAACTGGCTTAACTGTGGAATACAATTTTAAAACAAATGCTGAGACTTAAACAGCTGCCACATAAAGGTCAACTACAGCAATATGCTTGTCACAAAAATCAAGGATCACCTTGCAGATCCAGGTGTTGCTGTAAAACAATAATAGTTTGTAACCAGGTTGATCAAACTCCTCAAACTCCACTGTCAATTAGACAAGTGGTCAGACTAAGCTGTGAAAGCAGAAAAACTTGCTTGCACACCTCAGGGACACGTGACAAAGGTCAAATGGTTCAGTACAAAAGTTCTTAAAATTCAATCAAGCATCCGCTTGAAACACCTGTAGCAAACAGCTGTGCTGTCCGGCGCCACTGTGTTGATCTGATTTACATCTTCCAGTGGTTGGTCATGACAGGAACGACTAGTAACAGATCTGTCAAATGGTTAAGGGCCTAGACGCTTGTCAAATCAATAGTGCTTAGGCCCTTTTACCAAACAGAGCCATGATCTACAACACCTTAACCCTGGTCTTGCTGAACTGATTTGTCTCACCGGTATGCTGAAAAAGCCACAGAGGTAGTCCAGAATGTTCCGGTCTCAGCAAGAACAGGGTTAAACACCAAGTCCAACATCAATGGTTTTCAATTTTGACTGAAGCATTGTGAAATTCTTAACATCCTAACACACAATAAAAGTGTTTTCATAAATGGTTCATAGTTTGAAATTAAGATTAAAAATGAAGTACATTATACAGTGTTGTACATTGTGCTGTATACAAAAATCTGTATTGCCACATGCAGACAAGAAGAGCAAGAAGTTGTTGAAGCACTGCAAAGTCTCACAACTGTTGTGCAAGCACAGAGGCATCCGAATAAATGAGAAAAGTGTATACTGTATATGTTAGTTAATAGATTGATAAGTTTGTATTATTTGTATACATTTGTTACATGGTATGCTTCTAGCCAGCTAGATCACGTACATTAGATGAGAACAAACAAATACAAGTGTAACAATACAGTACAATACCATCATTAACACATTTCATACTGCACAGAAGTATCCCAAGGCTTTTTACCCTTATTTTTGTATTGGCCCTGTATGTGAGAGTCACGGTTTCTCAACGGCACTTTTGTAAGGGAGAATGCTTTGCCTACATTCTCTGTTCGCCAGATCTGGAAGTTTTGTCGTCTGTGCGTTGGGCAGAAGGCAAATATTTACGGTTACTGAAGGCACGGGTGGTCAACAGGAGTCTGGTGAAAGTTATGATGATTTGAATGATAGTTTTGAGCCAGAAATTGACAAAGAAGGAAAGAGAAAGACCTGTGTGGCAGTGAGCGCAGTGTTACACGTGAAACTGAGATCCCTTGGACGGTTAGATTTTCAAAACTAGAAGCATACATGGCAAAATCAGTAAAGTCATTCTTGTGTTTGAGGAATTTGATACGACAGGAGACTAGAAACACACAAGTTCTGGATGGATGACAATCTAATGCAGATTCTGTGGTATTTTCAACAGACTAAGTACTGAGGGATAACTGTGTTAAGAAACAGGTTAGTGTCAACAGTCCTTTCCATTTATACATGGCTCTGATGTACAGTGTGACTGTTTTCCAGCGTCTGTTGGTTTTCCTGAACAGACAACTCAGCAGTAAAAAAGTTGTTTCTTGATACGTTTGTTATTGCTGCAAACATGAGTATGATCAATGTGCAACACTCCCACCAAACAGAATTTAAATACATGCAAAAATAAATTGATTATGAATTTTTCAGTGAAGCCACTGGGGCACAACAACAGTGGCCCAAACTTACTTTGTAGGAATTGAGTTAAACAGTCAGCATGTGCTACAATACACAAAATTCATACATTTAAATCTTAATTGCTGTTAAAACATTTTTCTGAAGCATGAGTAGGGTATGTTATCTGCTGTCTAATCATATACTGTGTTTCGTTCACAAACACCCGAAATTGTTTATGAAATACTAAGTGCAAGACCAAACAAAACCATCTGCAAAATGAGCAGTGAATCCCACAGATGTGTGCTATCCATTACCTGTTCTGACTCAGCACCAGGTTGAGGTGTCAGAGCGGTCTGTGACAAAATCAATCACCGTTACTAGCTCTGAGCAACATACGTTGGCTTGAATGGTTTTGGTACATGTACAACTACAAGCATACTGTACACTATGGGACAAAGCAGATTAATACTGGCAGCTCTTGTGAGAATGGCTCAACATAATTTAGGCTTATTTAGACCTAGGTTTTTCCCCCTCCTCCTCTATTGCTGTTCTTCTTCTTGTTTGTCCCTGAGTGGAAGTGCTGTGTTACACCTTTAGGCACTTGTCAGCTACTGTAAGACCCTCCGCCGAGTCCGGGGATCAAAATTAGCAAGCACATGGTGTCAGATGCACAGAAACTTTGTATTTTGCACTCACAGATTTTGTGCTGAGTCTCTAATGATAACGCACCTACCAGTAAACGTTTAACTTGATGAATTAAGAACAAAACCAAACAAAAAGAACAAAACAAACCTAAAGCAAACAAAACAAAAACAAAAAATCATACGGGTGCCATGTGGTTCTCTGACAGAAAAGTTAATTCTTAGCCATGTCCTCTTTCATAAAAAGTGCTAAATACAGTCTGTCTGAATCTGCAGGGAGCAACCTGAATTTCCCATTAATGGGATAATAAAGATCACAAAAAAATAAAATAAAAACCTGCACATGCTGATTTGAGCGCTCCAGCAATGACAGGATAGGCAGAGTAAACAAGTAAAGAAGGCATATACAGAGAGAGAGAGAGACAGAGAGATGCACGTTTTGAGCCAGCGTCAACTACTGCTTGGCTAAGTGGTACACACATGTATTCAGTATATATGTATGGATCAGGGTTAGTCAATGATTATGATAGAACTCTGCCAGGTCCAACTTCTGAACAAGTTTTGAGAACAGTGATCATACACTGTACAATGGACACACTAAGGTGCAGATCAGTACTGCTAATACTTGAACATGTGCACAGATTACCGATAATGTCAGAATAAAATTTTTTCAAGAACCAGAACTGAGTCAACAAACAAAAAGAGGGTGCTCATCAAACATGGTTACAACCCCCCCCCCCCCCAACCAACAACAACAACAAAAAGTCATTCTTTTTTCACCATAAATTCAAAATTACAATATACTGTAGCCGTTACACAGACAGTAATGTAACAAAGCTAAGATACATGTACATGTACCACTACCAACAAGTAACTTCAATTGATAAACTACCTTAAAAAGGAAAAACTGCAAACTGAAACTCTGACATACAGAGAATCTTAGTCCTGGCCTGAAGAGGAATGACTGTTCAAAACCCAGAGTCCATTAATTTCACCAATTAACCCACATGCAGTAATCCCTAACACCAGTATTCTACCTGTATGTAAGCACATTCTAACAGCAGTCCACAAAACAATGTTGTTTTTTTTTGTTTTTTTTTTTAACAGGTACTACCAAAACAGATACTATGATAGCTTTGGCCATCAGTTCACTCTCACTCCTAGAGACATGTATAAGTTCCCAATCACCCAATACTGGCAAACTTACAGCCTGTACAAATCGCACTACAGTTCCACCACACGTCACATGACAATGACTGTCACAGTACAACATTTGTACAGTCACTATCACTCACTGATACACAATGTACAGGTGAAAAAAAAAAAATGCAGAAAAAAGCTGCCAGTAAACTGTTATGAATGAACTTCCCAAGCATGCACTTATTACCTGCCAGTGAACATCCCCTGTTTGCTGACAATCCTGAGGGAGGGGCTGAGAGGGAAACCACAGCGCATGGTGAAATGGCCTTTGTGAACTTTAAATGTATAGGGTATGCTCTACTTCTAGCGGTAACATTTACTATACTGCCCCCGTTAGCCTTTACAATATCCGCTTGATCAACACAATGCAACAAGCAGAGTATTTTTTGTTTCTCCCCCCCCACAAACCTTCACTGCCTACAGTTTACAGCAGTCAACTCTCTCACAGTCTAACAGTTTTCAATGCTTCAAAAACTACAATAAAACCTCAGGTTTGAAATGCAGTAGCTGTTTTTAAGTTCAAGACTTATTTTCCATTCATAAATTTCTTCTTGTTTGAATGTCATTTAAGTTAATGGACTGTATTAATGCAATATATATGACAATGATGGTGGCATATGGAAAGCTCCAAGGATATATATATATATATATATATATATACAGAAACAAATGAGACAATTTTGTGTTAAGTACAGTTAATGAAGTTTGACCACACAGATACATGTATTAAAGTTCGACTTGAATCAACAGGAACAACAAAATCACTGAAAGGCTTATGGTAGTCACCGAAAATGTGAACAGTGTGTACCGTTAGATAGTCTCACTTTGTGAAGATAATTATATTCTAACCGTGAAAGACATGTTTAAGACAAGATTTGCCATTTTTGGAACACAGGCTCTATTTCAGAGCACCTACCACAGCAGGGAGTTTTTCTATGGGGTCTGCTTTGTTTACAGTACAATCTAAAAGGTTTGAAGTAGATGCAGAGAGAGAAAGCTGGAATGAAATGGATAACAAAACTACAGTAACTGGCAATAGGGTACACATAAGTGTGATTTTCAGTGTAGTGAAAATAACAAAACAAAAAATAAAGCTACTATAGCAACTAAAAATTGAGGAAAACAAACAAATTTGTGGACTAGGCTGAAAGCGAAAATGGGAAAAATAAATGGCCCCTTATGTTATTACCTCTTGATCTAGCAGCTGTACAAGTCCTTGACAGTAGCTGTCCAGGTCTTTGCGGAATGTAGCCGGGTCAAGGAGAACAGACTTTGCAAGAAAAACAATTATTTCGAGTTTCTTCCACATTTACGAAAATAACAAGAGGGTTTGTTGTTTATTTCTTCTTGTCTTTCAATATTTGTCTGACATTTAATAATACCCTTGCAATCTATGTTCACAATAATGCAAGTTGATTATCCTTAGACACTATTTCACCACCATTTCCTTTTAAAACGGTTCAATCCAGAGTGTATGTGTTGCTTCAGGCCAGTTCACTTTTATCCACAGTTACAGTTTTTTGCTCAGTTCGACAATGGAAAATATTAATTACGCCGGCACAACCATGAAATGCAAAGCAGAAACACTCAAAAGGATATAGGTCAAGCGAACTGTCAAAGAACGACACAAAGCAGACGACAAACTTGCGAAGATTGGTTGCCTTACTGTCGTCAGCATCATCGCAGGATGAGGTTTTCAGCACACAATAGTAGCAAGCAGCTGATGATGTGACTTCATCTGTTGAACTGGTCACAGGAAAGATAGAAGATTAGGTCAAACATACACACAGGTGCTAATTTACATCAAACTTCACGTAAACTTTCCACCCTACAGATGCACCACTTATCTAGTGCCGATTCCATTCACCCAGCCATTGGTCTTTTTCTTGCTGGTTTCTGTACATCAAGTCAAAGTAAAAACTGGCATTCATGAGAGACAACTAAATTTATACAATAAAATATTGCAGTCAAGAAAAGGTGTCTTAAATTTATTCACATGACAGATGATGACTAATCCAGACAAGGTAATGTACCTTAGTCCCACAGAGAGAAAATTGCCTTCTCCGCTTGGACAAGGTGACCTTGACAATCGCTGAGCAAGAGACTTGCGCAGGTCTGTTTCAGCTGATGCTGACAGGTTGGTAGCTGCTATGCTCAAGCTTGAAAATGGCAAAATAAAAATGAAAAAAAAAATGAGTGTTTTCATTCGAGACATTTAAAAACCAAGTAAAATTGAGGTAATTTTTTTTTTTTTTTAATCCTGAAAACAAAAAAATATAGTTCATGCCTGTATGCATCAGTCTACTTTTAAAAAAAAATCTTCTCTTCCAGGACAATTTGGTTTCTTAGTCAGGACCTGGCAGCAACTACATAGACTATGTGGTATAAGTACTATAACTGTAAACAGGAAGCAAATCCAAGCTTGCTCCTCATATCTACAGGACTTTCACTCAAGCTACCTGAGACAAAAGGAGGAGGCTTTATTATATATTTTGGGAGTTGGACATTGTGCTCACCAGTGAATTGTCCAATTACACCCAAAACTAATGGTGATGACAGGGTGACACATAACCGGGATCTGTAGTGCTGAATAGTATATATAGTAGTGCTTCTTTCCATAATCAAGTTTCAAAAGGACAACAGAGGTTTCCGTCCACCTCACCTGAGACTGCCATCTTCTGATGGCTCTTCACCCTCTATACTTGAAGAATCACCAACACTTCGTGGCCTGGTGTTTAGAAATCAAATCAAGGGTCAAAATTAATAAAAGCCTCATAAAATTTGTGACTTACACATACAAGACAAACATCAGAGAGCATGATCGCTTTATTAAATCAGATAAAGTTCTTAGCACAACTTCTCATCGCTGTATACTGCATAGGCCTACTCAGTATGTCATACACAGTACTCCTCTTGGCTTTACTAGCACTAATGATAGTACATGTGTGTTACATACATGTATGTATGTAACAGTACTAACACTAACAGAGAAAGGGAAAAAGAAAGTGCAAACATTAACAACATTTAAAAAAACAACACCAAAACAATAAGCAAACAACAACAGCAAAAGGAAACCGAGTCCACAGTGTATAACCGAGTGTGATACTGAAACCACAGTTCTAAAGGTTACACGTAACTAACAGGTTTCGGGAAATGTAGTAAAAATTCAATGAAATATTCATACTAGAGTACAGAATTTTTTACCCCTTTGAAATTTGTGTGCAGAGTAAAAAATGGCAATCTGGGGCTGTTTGTTGGCTTTGCAAATAAGTTTCATGCCAGGCAATACTAATACTAGTAATAGTGAAAACAGTGAAAAATGAGCCTGGCATGCGGACTATTTGTATTCATCCGCAGCTGGCACAAGAGCTGGCAGACGTCAAAGGAACGAGGGGGTAGGTGGTCGCTGCCAGCATTGCCAAAAATCTGAATATATAATTGGAATTTGTTTAAATTTACCCTACAAGTGAATGTTTGGTTGATGGATTTTTGTATTTTTTGTCTTTTTTGGTAAATTTTAAAGCATTCGAGGTGTCACGTGAAGTGTTATGTTTAATAGGAATAAATAGCGTTTTCTTTGAAATCAGTATCTGTGGACAGTGGTGTGAGACAACAGAGACAACAAAAAAAAGGGATAAGCTACAGCTGCACAAGATGCTGATAATGGGGGGTGCCAGCGCAAAGATATATCAGATGTAAACCTGACTAAATTGCCAACAGGGGCTAATGTGCTGTCAAATACAAAATCTTACACACCTGTTAGGATAGAAGGTATACAATGCGTAATATCTTTGTGAGTCTGGTTGTTTCTTTTCGCCACTTTGGTCACTGATTGAGCTCTGGACCGAGCCAGTATCGCTCTCGTCGGCCATATTGGCAGATGACTCTAAAAGCCGTCGTCTGAACTTCCGGTTTGAGTTTTGATTTCCATCCACACAGTGTGATGGTAGAGGGAAAGTTGCATTTTGGTCATCGCCAACGCCACTCCAGTCGGTGTAATTGATTGAGAAGACTGAAAGACTTTTCTTCTTTTCTTTTTAATACATGCTGGGGGTACGCACACGACACTTTTTGTTCATCTTTCATTGACATGGATGTACTGCTGCACATGATCAGAACACAGTTTGAGGGTTCTCTGCCAGAACGTACTCCCTTCTTTTCGTACTTTCTGGCAGGGAATCCTCGAATCATGTACATGTTAGTAACAGGCATACTAAAAGGGGTGGGTGTGAGGGGTGTTGGTGGCTAGAGGGAGATGTTTTAGCGGTTATTTTTTTTTATAGTTCAATTCAATTCAATTCAATTCAATATAACTTTATTGTCTGTCGATGGCAGAAAATTTTCTTCTGGCTCACACACACACACACACACACACACACACACACACACACACACACACATTAATTTATCATTTGTTAAAACGACAAAACTGCTGCAGGTCAGAGAGAACCAGTCAGTTAGGCTACTTGACCAGATCATTACATGTCTACCGAATAATGTCAGCAGCCATGCCTGAAGTCAAGATGGAGGAAGAGCCTCCGAAATGGATGAGTTTTGAATCAGGGTGAGTCATAATTCAAGTCAGATGAGTATATATATATACATTTATGGTTTTATGTTCCTCGACTTAGTTTATTAGTGTCGTGTCGATAATTGAATGAAAGCTCTAGATCTATATATGCAGTCTAATCTATATTTGTTAGAATGTACCATATATTCAGAGAGGACCAAATTAAGCACTCGCCTGTCCTTAAACTGATGTAAGATTTTATTGTGGATGAACAAATGTTCTCTTGGCCCAAATGGTGAATGAATTTCGCAAGACGGCATCAACAAATTCCAATTTACCAAAATCGGTACTCACCACTTGAAGCATAGTGCAAATGGTTTCCGCGTTGTCTGCTTTTTTGTGTCTCTCATTCAGTCACTAAGTATAGCAAACCAGAAGTACACAGGTATAGAACATGACAAAAATGTTTGGGCTATCAGAAAAATGTTTGGGCATCCAGTTTTCACCAGGCTAGGAGCCCAAATGGCTACACTTTTGGTCCTCCCTGCATATAGATTCTACATATTCAATGATAAAGGATTTTGGTTTCACTGATTTCAGTGCCACACCTCTTCAGCCATGCCTTCTGCAAGAATACCTCAAGGTCTGCAGAGCAGTTGTGGATTTCAGAGACACTGTTGGCAAGGTGCTTATGGAGAAAGGTTGGTGTATTTCAGCATACTGCGGAGTATGTGCAGTCAGTTCAATAGACACCGCAGAGTTTTGTATTGGAAATTGCTTTTGTCTGCCATATGGTATGGATTATGGTGTTGGTTGCATGCATGGTTTGTAATGAACTGCCAAAATACTAAAACAAGTACTCTCACAGACCACTCATAATCAGTCATATGCCAGTATACATGTGCTACAATATGTAACACGAATAAGGTAAATCTTTTATTTGTTCTTTTTTTATCTTGTGGTAGAACTATTGAAAATAAAACTGAAAGAAACAGATGCTTTGTAAAGTAGATGGCTGTTCTGAACTTTTCACCTTTGGAAGCAGCAAATACAGATTTCCTCTGCGGTTTTACTGGCCCAGTGTTTGCTTCTTGTTCATGCAGGCCTGACGATGATGAGTAACAAGATAGCCATGATCTCCGCAGATGTGTCTTCAGCCGTCAGTTTGAACGTACGGTCACTGAACCAGGACAAGGCGCAAAAGCTCACAGCAGTCATTCTCTCCAGTGAGTAATGATGATTGCGTTGCGCTGTTACTATTTAAGACAAAAACATATCAACATCTTTGAAGTGGCCTATGTATTGTCATGTTTGTGGATCTGAAAGATTACCTTTATACAGTCATGTAAACTGAACGTTGAAATAAGGTAGACAACAAAGTAAGTGTCTGTGTTCTTTTGCAGTTCTTGCAGGGATAACAGAAATTATCAGCAGCATTTCCACTGGTAGCCTGGTGAGTTTGGTGACATTGTACTATTTTTTTGTATCAGGTCATTGCAGATTTTGATCTACAATATATACTCTAGCAACCTAGCTTTTTCAAATTAATGGCATTCTTATGTGTGCACTGTCTTCTGCTTATTCTTGTTGCAACTGAATTTAGAACCTTTGTTATGTGTCATTCTGAAGTAAATGTGTTGTGTGGTTGCCCCCCCCCCCCTCCCCTACTTTTGCTATGGGATTTGCATCATCAGTGTCTACCCACCTATACATGTATACATGTACAGTCTTAAAGTGTTTGTGGTAGTTCCTCTGAATATTCCTGCTTCTACGTTGTTGATGTTAAAAAAATGAATTTTGGCCCTTTTTGTCCTAGGAGCAGGACTCCACAGCAATTCCAACTTCTGCGACATACCAGGAGGGTTGTCCTGACCAGTTTCAAACTGAGGCTTGTGAGCTGACTTGTGTACCTGTGTCTGAGTCGAGTGCACCAAGCCTCTCATCTAATGAGCTGGGTGCGCCTGGGACACCATTGAAGAGTTTTGCTGATGACAGAGCTGACCTGGTGTATGTTGATCATGCTGACAATAGCTGTGATGCATCTGATGCGTTTGACAGTGCTGGTGCAGGCAATGACTGGGTTGATCCTGACATAGTGTGCAACACTCAACCAGAATTCATTGAAGATGGTCTTTGCAAGGACAGTAGGTATTGTCTGGGTGATGATGTCAGTGATGAGCATGCAAAGAAAAGTGGGGCTGCACATAGTGTGTATCCACCCTCATTCAGATGTGAAAATAATGACAGTATACACTCTTCAAACTCAACATTTTTCAGAAAAGTAGGACGACCTCGAAAGACAAGACAATGTGAAGTTTGTCTTCAGACATTTATCCACAGACATACTTTACTCAAACACATGAGTCAGTGCAGCAAAAATGAAAATAATGACGACATACAGTCTTCAACCTCAACTTTTCTCAGAAAAGTTGGACGACCACAAAAAACAAGGCAATGTGAAGTTTGCCTTCAAACATTTGTCCACAGACCTACTTTACTCAAACATATCATTCAGTGCAGCAAAAATGGGAAAACGTCCGTAAGTTCTCATATAGGTGAAAAGCCTTTCAAATGTAGAAGATGTGCTGCTGAATTCACATCATACTACTTCTTACAAAAGCACAGACGCTCTTGTCTTGTGAAGAAAGCATCCTCTGATTGCATGGACCGGGTTGGTGAGTCAACAAAAATGCCCGAACAGCCAGTTTCTCAAACTCTGGACGGTAGTGAGGTAACTACGGACAGAGATATCACAAAGGATTATTTTAAGTCTGACCAGTGTCCTGGACAGCCTCATTTGTCTAGAGTGCAACAGGTGTTACCTACTGAAACTGAAGACACAGACCCAGAAAATGTGGGGGAAAATGAGGCTGTGATGGAGATCAAGACTGAGATCAAAGACAATAGTTTGACAGAAGAATCTTCTCCACAGAGAGAAACCCTACTAGACGATATGGTCTGCTATACTTGTGACGTGTGCGGGAAGAAACTCAAACAAAAGTCAGGTCTAAACACCCACATGTATGTATGCCATGGGAAGAAACCATACCAGTGTCCTTATTGTGAAGTATCTTTTCGTTTTTCCCATGAACTGAAATCCCACAAAGACATCCACCCTGCTGAACAGTCATTCATGTGCTCAGCATGTGGGAAAAACTTCCGGCACAAGGGAAGTTTGAGAGAGCATTACAAGACTCAGCACACCACACAAAGACAATCCTACCCCTGTGACCAGTGTGACAGGATCTACGCCACTACACAGTCACTCAGCCACCACAAGCTTGTCAAGCACAGTGACAAACCAAAACCTATGTGTGAAGTTTGTGGCTATGTCACTGATCAGCCTTGCAAACTGAGGCTTCATATGAGGAAACACTCGGATAACCCGGAGGATTTGACTGAAAAACGATTCAAATGTGGCATCTGTCCCAAGTCTTTCAGAGCGCAGGTTTTCCTGGATGTTCACATGTGCACACATACAGGAGAGAAACCGTTTAACTGTGAGCAGTGTGGAACTGTATTTACGTCCAAAGGAAGTCTGAGGCGCCACAAGCTCATCCACGACAATGTCAAGCCTCATGTCTGTCCAGTGTGCAGCAAAACTTTTAAAGAACGTGATTATTTATACGATCATATGCAGAGTCACAGCAAGGAAAAGCCGTATGAGTGTAACCTGTGTCACACAAAGTTTGGGCACAGGAGGTCGTTTAAACAGCACATGAAGAGACATGGAACAGAAGTCATAGGAGTGGAAACAAAGCATTCAGTTAGAGAATATGCTTTGAAGTTGATAGCACAAGTTGCACATGAAAAAAGTACATAGAATAATGTATCACTTTATAAGTGCAGTGAGTACAGTAAATTGATTTCTTACTCAGCATAGGAATTCCTGGAAATGCGGAAGCAGCGCGCTGAAATGGGCCATAGGCTTAGAATTCAGACACAGCGTTTTGTGACAGTGTATCCAACTGTAATTGTAAAATCAGAACTGTTCAAGGCAATTTATTCCTGTTTTCTGTGTGTTTTGCGGGACAGACAATTCTTGTGAGTGAAGTTTAAAAACTCATTTACAAATTTTAGGATTTTGGAGGGGTCTCACAAGCAGCATCTCAGCTAACCTTTGAAGATTCGTGCTTCCACAGCTTTGCTATCTCCACCACAATCAGACTATTGTACAGACGAGTTGGTTATCCTGACTGCAACCTACAAGACCACATTAAAGCAGAATAAAAATCAATACTTATTTGAGTAAGTTACAGTGTGTGTGTGTGTGTGTGTGTGTGTGTGTGTGTGTGTGTGCGTGAGCACTCGGGTTTCTTTCCATTTTTCAGTTTCTGTTTAGGTAGATGGGGAAGGGGGAAGATTAGCACTGCTGTGGGTTTACAGTTCTGTCACTTGTCAGCACCCCTCTCTCCCTCCCCCGCCCCCAACACACACACACACACACACGCACGCACGCACGCGGGAACGCGCGCGCACTCTCCCTCTGGTCCGCCTTGAAGCGGGTTGAATGAGATTTGCACATACGTCCACATGTGATGGCGTACGTCACAGTGGCGTACAGCTCGGTGTACGCCGCTTTGACAATCGAGCATAACAGTTTGTAGCAGACGACTAATCTTTGAGGCCGTCTATGTGGCAAATTTCTGCAAATAAGCCAGTTCTGCATGGGAAAAAGTGTGTAACTTCAAGCATATTTTCCGGGCTATGGCATGGCTTGGGAGATTTGATGATTTTGATCAGTTTGACAGTAGTTCTGATAACGCAAAGTCAAGGTACAAGCAGAACCAAACCAGAATGGGCTTCAACCGGACTGGCCAACAAAAGAGTGCTGAAGTCAAAAGACTTTGTGATATCAATTCGCAGACGTCGTTTGTGGTAAGTATTGACGACCCGGAGATTTTGGGCCGAATCTAGTGCACCGTTTCATCAGTAATGCACATAAACAGCTCGGCGGAAAATTCGGATTTGCACATTCCCTTCAAAGCAACTCCAACCCAGTCTTCTCAACTTAGAACGTTTACTGATTCGATATGACCATTTTATAGGCACTTCTATTTTGTTTTTCAACCAGACATTGACAGGCGTAATAATTGCAAAGGAGCAGCAGCGGTCCGTTTTCAGCAAAAAGAGTGAGTGTTTAAAACAAAACAACAACAATAACAACAACAACAATGATATGGTATAACATTTTTTTTTTTTAAATGCGTTTGTGTATGTGTGCATAATCAGTGTGCATCTGTGTGATCTATCTTGATTCTTTGCCCTAAACTGTCTCCAGGATAGTGAATTCATGGAACCAAGATATGTGTAGGTAAATTTTTATCTCAATCCTTTGCCCTAAACTGTCGCCAGTTTGGTGAATTTATGGGACCAAGGTATGCATAGGTTATTTTTCACCATAGACATATGTTTAGACTGTATATGCTCACCCACACACACTTAACTAGCTCCAACTGCCCACACCCACAAAATGCACATTTCAGCTCACCCTTTTCTTATGATTTATCCCAAATCGTTGCAGTAAGAATGAAGTGCTCAGAGTTCATATCACTCTCTATCTAACTGAGTATTCATTTCCTTCCAGATATGGGAACTGAGAGACATCTAGTTGCATTTACCGTCAGAGACTCTCCATCATGTTTTGTGAATGTGACATGCTGGGGCAGCTTAGATTTCATCAGTAACATCAACAACTTCCAAATTGGTGACATCGGTAGGCACTGTCCTTAATTTTTGTGAAATTGTTCATTTGTTTGCTGTCAACCCAATTTCTTTTTTACAATTTCAGTATTGCTCGTGTAGCCTCAAGGTTTTGTTCAGAGAACTCGGAAGGCAGCGTATTTCAGTAGGAATATATACATTCATACTGTACCAGTTTAATTACCCAGCGGTGTACACGGCATTGGACCAGAACTTGTAGGAACAGCAACATGCATCACAATACCCATGTTATTTTTCAGTGGTACTGACAAATGCACAGGTACAGCAAAAATCCAACCACCAGAATGATGAAAAGTTCAAGCCATGGACACCAGTGTAAGTGTGTTGCATCTGTTTTTATTTAATCCTCCCTCTACAGATATATATACAGTGCACGTATGCAGATAATTATTCGTGGCTGTAAAAATAGGTAAATGGCATGCGGGTGAAATGGAGACTGGAAAAAAAAAAAAAATTATCAAATGACAAATACAGTTTGAGAGGGATGGTAGAGGGGGTAGGGGAAGGAAAGTTGCAGAAACAAACAGAACCTGGGAAATTGTTCAGGCCCTTCCAGCTGAGTGTGTCTGAGAACCATGGTTCGGTGGATGTTTACACTGGATGGGATGCAGCCAGCTACACCAGCTTCTTGTCCTTGCCCATTCGTCCCAGCAACGACTACTACACCCTGGAGGACATCACCATCAGTGGAGCAGCTCTACAGGGTGAACACATCAACATCCTCGCTGCTATTAAGAAAGTAAGAAGGGGGGGGGGGCAGGCAGGTGGTGTAGTCACAGTATTGTTTATTTCTTTTTTGAGTGAGGGTGGTGTAGTCACGGTATTGTTTATTTCTTTTGTGACTGAGAGTGTCCATTTCACGAGCTGCAGTGTGCATACCAGTATAGGGCCCGCTAAACCTCAAGAGGCATTCCCTTTAGGCAGCATTTCTCGGTTTTGTTGATTTATCTTCTTTCTTTCTTCTTTGTGATTGAGGTTGGCTTTGGTTTTACAGAAAAAGTGTTTACTAACCAAACAGCCCAAAACAATTTCTTTTCTTTTATGTAAGAGGTATGCATTGGTGTGCTTGTTCCAGGTGGGACAAATCCGTTACCTGACTACCAAGACTGGAAAGCAGACTAAAAAATGTGATGTTGTGCTGTTTGATGACACATGTCCAGCCTTTTTCCTTGATCTGTAATTAGTTTGTTTTCATGTTTCAAGCTTGTGTATTGTGCTGTTAACCTATGACGTACTTGCTGGGTCATGGTAGACTCATAGGTGCACATTTATGCTGATATATCCTTCATTTTTGAAAACTATGCATTCTTACTCCAGGTTTTCTTCAATTATATATGTGGCCTTTGTGTCAACACCCCTCAAAAGTCTAATTACATAATTAGAAATGAAACGGTTTACAATCAGAGTAGCCAGTGCCAAGTGTGAGAATGAGTCTGGTACTGTCCATGTGACAGTGTGCCGTAGAACTGCGAAGCAAGAAGTAGTCTATGGTCTCAAGTTCCAGCATGGATATAGATGTACACAGACTCCGGTTTCAGGTTGCAGATTTGTATTTGTGTCAGGTATGCATGGTCAGCATCTGCCTGCCAGCACAGCGAACAAACATGTTACGAACCCCGACCCATCACTAAATGTGCACTATGGGTCATTGTTTTCATCATAACCAGATTCTTATTTATTTCACTCAGATGGGAAAATCACACAGATGTGGCTCTTCTTTGGACACCATTTGAAACCGGTGAGCTGTGTGATCATCTTGCATGGAAGTTTTGCATCTTTAACAACTTATTATATCAAGGGAGATAGGTTACTATGGCTTGTGATAAGGTTTGTTTGTGTGCACATTCTTTGTAGCGTTTGGTTTTGCCAAATGACTAAAAAAAAATTCCTGTTATTTCAGTGATCTTCGCAGCTGATGTTAAGATCACCCACAACAGCTTCAAGTCCTGCATGGTTGCAACCACAGACAGTAAAACCATCTTCATCACAGATCCAGGTTTGCATTATGTTTCATTATTCATACATTCATGGGGTTTTTATTGGCAGCATTCTTTTTGGGTGTTGCGTGAAAATTTGTGCATCAGGGGAGATAATTGTAGACCCACTGATTTCTGTATTCTGCATTTTCTGTATTGAAGTGGATTACTCATTCCCAAAGCGTTTGATAACCAGTTTGTCCTATTGAGATTTCCTCTGGAGACGGACAAGTGCAGCATTTATCCAGGAGACTGGTCACAGCAGTTCTGTGCATCAGCGGAGACAATTTTGCTTCAATTAAAAAACAAACAAGAAAATAATAAACATCATCAGTAACAGTACTTAGTTATTCAACATTTTTTCTTTACGCAGATACACAGGAGTCAAGATGTCTGTATCAGTTCCTCAAGACCCAAGATCCAGCAGCACTGGAGATTGACTATGACCTGCCAATGAATGATGTAGATCCCGACTGTAAGTCATGCTTTTCACAATATTTTTGGCACTAAAGACAGCAAAAACACCTTAGTTTAGTTACCTTGAAATTAGTTCAAGGCATGTTTTGGATCATTCAATCAGGCCAAAAGCTCATCATTGTTTCATGTTGAAGTGTTGTTGAAGTGTTGAAGTGTTACTATATTTACAGTAAGTGTCTTGTGTTATTTATCCTCAAAGAAATTGTAAAATTATTTGCTGCTTCTGCAGTGAGCAGTATCAAAGAAGTGTTTACAGTGGAGCAGCTAAAACAGAAGCAAGCCAGCATGGCTGCAGAAAACACATCTACCACCCATTACGGTATCATGTATGCTGTACTGACCACATTCAATGTGGATGCTGAAAATATGTCTGTGGTGAGGAATGTCTGGTGAGTTTTCATTTGATTGGACCATGTATGTAAAGCACAGCACTGAAAAACTAATTGTTGATCAACTTGAGTTCAGAGTAAGGATGTAGTGAGCAAATCTTTCTCCTAAGCATAATTCACTAAACAGGAAGATAACACACTGACCAGTGTTTGTGCGTAATAGTTCGCTATATGGTCTTCCATGCACATGTATGTAATTTCAGTGGCAAATGCAAAAGGCAAGTAGGTGACCACGGAACATGCATCAATGCTGAATGCCAGTTAGACACTGCTGTTGGTATGCTGGGTGCAAATGGAAATGCTGCAGTGACAACAGAGTACAACATTCCTGTGGCATTCTCCGACCACACGGGCACTGTCAGCTTTTGCCATCTTCAGCAGCCCGTGGCAGAGTCGCTGCTTGGCTGCCAGGTACTGTAGAGGATGAACGAACACCTATAAGCACAGAGTTATCAACAGGACATCATAAGCAACAATATTCAATGTTATGCATCATTTTACTTCAAACTTCTATTCTTCCAGCTTGTCTTTGTGTGCATTTTTGTTACAAAATGTGTTGTTTGTCAGAAGGAGCGAAGGGACCTCTAGCTGCCAGTTACATTTACGGTTGAACTCAGTTTCACGGTGAAAACACTTGAGCATGACTAGACTGGCTGCCGGAGAAATCTGATCACCAGGATCTATGTAGTTTTGAGGCCATGAATGCTGATACACTGTATTGCGATAGCAAGCTTATGATTCTCTACATGGAATTACAGCACTTGGTAGTTAAAATGCCTTTGGCCTCAGCACCTAGGTATAGAGGTGTATACATTTGTACACAATCATGAGATGTATTGATACTACTTTTCAGTTGTACTTCAGCATTGTCTCTCTCTCTCTCTCTCTCTAATTATATGGTCTTTCTTTTTTTTTCTTTACACAGGCTTCAGCATTCCTGTCTCTGTCAGACAGTCAGCGTACTGACATCAAGTGGCACTACCTATTGGAACGCTGTCGAACAATTTTCAAGGTACCTGTCAAAAATGCATTTTAGTCAATGTGATGCAAGTTGTAATGCCCATTTAAAAAAGATGGATGAGGAAATGAAAACGGTTGTCATTTACTTTGCATCCTATCTGTACCGTGGTAATCATTTACACTTCAGAAAAATGGGTTATCTCTTGCTGCCCGAGAAACTGAGTTGCAGTCACATGCTCACCGTTATCTTAGTGCGCACTGCCAAGTACAGTCGAACCTGCCATGGCGGTCACCTGTATAAGCCATGCCACTGTCTAACTCGGTCACCCCAGAGGATCCCCGAGCGTTTTCCCTCTATATATGCACTGACCAGGTCACTGTCTAACGCGGGCGTGCCACCTATTTTGGCAGTCCCAAACGACCTTTCACACTGTACAAGGCAGTCACTTTGTTGTGTAGTGACCGCCTTCGGGCCCCTGCTGTGTTCTCAACTGACAAGACAGACTGCCTAACTGCTTGACAAGCCAGGATTAGCCACGCCATGGCTCACTGACACGCGCCCGCCCCCCCTCCGAGTGATTAGCCGGGGGATTGGTGGGGGCGAGGGGGTGGCTGTTAGCGGCGTCCTTTTGATTGCTTTGCAATCAGTACGAGGTCTATAGGAAGTGGTCAGCTTTGTGTTTGTAAACCGATCAACTTGCAAGGTGTACGAATAGGTGAAGGTGTTGTCAACCTGTTTGTCGTTTCTATTGCTTCCGATTGAGACGACGACGTGTTAATGTGCGTGAATACGCTGTCAGCAGGAAGCTTGTTGTTGCTGTTGCATCATCAGTCAATCACCTGCTGATCTGTTTGTTTGAAATCAAACGGTGTGCAATAAAAAAAATAAAAAGGACCCCAAACACGTATTTTCAAGTGTATAGAGAGCTTTAGGCGAGCCCTGTTGTCCGCTCGTAACACGTGCGCCGCTAGAGTATTCATTGGGTGACATGCTAGCTGTTGACATGCCTTCCTGGACAGCCCGGCCACCTGTCTAAGGCGGTCAGTTTGGTCCAGTCCCTTGGGTGACCGCCTTACACAGGTTTGACTGTAATGGAAAGTACTGTGTAACAGCACTGCGCATAGACCCCAATCCAACTGGGCCATTACCTGGTACATACTTTTATGAAGTATGTTACAGCTGATTTCATCTTTGAGTGATAACTTTAAGACACACTTCTGTTGAACTACAGGATAGATAATAGCAAGAACTGAAGTTGATCACATTGGATTTGGACTGTAATGTGGTCAGTGATGAAGATACAAACAAAATATAAGAAAAAAGATGCAGTGCAGTGCTTCATTTTTTTTATATTTTTTTTTTAGCTTTAGCTGTTCGCACGCACACTGCTGAGATTTAAGTTGTCAGACACACAGATTCTGGTGGTCTTTTTCAGTTGAGAGTTCATTGCATATTCTGCATTTCAGTTGCGAAAATTCAAGCAAACCTCGGGAAGCAAACCGTCTGTGCAGATTCTGTCCTTGGATAAGCTACATTAGTATAGTTCACAGGTGAAGCAAATGTCACGATTTCTTCATTGTTAAACAAAGTGTGCACTGGCAGCACACCACATCAGAGAAAAAACATTTTGAACAGATTTAAATTCAGTTTGTTGATATGTTCTATTGTGTATGTTGTGCTTCACAAATAAGAAGTTTATGAATACTTAACATTGTTGTTAAACAGTTTGTATGTTTGCTTTGAACATTGGATGCACTTCATCATTTTGAAAAATAAAGATTACAATGAGTGCGTACTCTATTTGACTTTATTTTAAAGTAAGAAAACATGTCAAAGTTTGATTGAATACAGAATGTAGGTCATAGTTCAGTTTGAAAATGAAAACATCTGATCATGAAACAGGCAAAAACAAAATACCAATACAACAGAATGTACGTAAAGCTAAAACAATGCAGCCACAGTGATGATATGATCTTGAGCTAATTACATTGACAATGTAACAACACATGCATATTTTGCTCCTCAATGAGGTTAAAAGATCAGGGAAGGCACACATAACATCCATTAACAAGACTGAAAATGTTGAAAGTGAGTGTCAAAAGTATGACGTCTTAACTTTTTTGCACCGCGTCACATGCGGCCATGTGACATGCTGTCTTCCCCTCTGTCCGCGGCACATCCCGAGCTGTGCCACTCGCTAGTCTGCGTTGTACGGGGCACATCGCGCGCTGTGACACGTACTGTAAAAATTCCCCTTCCACACCTCTGCGGTCTAAGAGAGGCAACTCTTGCTATAATTTTTCAGTGGTTATCGACGAGTAAATTTGCTGTTACTGGCCTTTATAGAAAAGGTCTGTTATTTTTTCTGGAACTTTTCCTTGACCCACTTGCAGAATGGAATGTGACCGAGCTTGCAGGAAAACAAAATGGCGGCACCCAGAAAAAAAAAACCATGTGCGCGCGTTTCACTACAATTTAAGAGGTTCTAGCTGAGGGATCGGACGAAGAGGGGGATTTACCTGTAGAAAGTGAAGATGAAGGAGCGGATGATGCTGATAATAAGGAATTACGTGCTGGATATAGGACCAAATCAAGTCGCACTATTCGACTTCGAAACATGGGCCAGCGCTGCTAGATCTAAACAGAGCCGAGTGAACTCGTGAAAAGTGTGGTGTTTTTTTCAAGGATTTCCTTCATCTAACTACAAAATGTTACCTGGTATACAGTTCTGAATTTTTGCAAACCATTTCCAAGGTAAGGACACAATTTACATTGTTGAAAAGACGATCGCTTCTGTTCTGTAATAACACAGCTGCACTGTGAAAACAATGTCTGTTTGTGTTTACTTTTCACGTGTTGTTTAGCATGTTCTGGTGTCTCTCATGTGAAATCAGCACACAGGCGAATAATTTTCTCTGAAAGTGCTAATGTTGAACTTTCCATCCATACCAAACACTAGGGCATAAAACACTGCCAAAGCGGTGAACAAAAAATCCGAAAACTGCTAAAAATGCTACGTACGCAACGGATGTGCGGGGAGACTGAGCGCGAGTGCGCTGGGAACAGCTGAGGCTCGAGGCGCGCGTAGCGAAAAAGTTAAAGGAGAGAGGAAAAAAAGGAATACATTGTTATTACATGCATCTCCGCTACCTTTTCAAGATTATTCACAGGACAAGTATATTTTGGTGCTATTTTTATGTATACCACCTTATGTTTCCTAGCTGAGTATAAACACCAATTTCTGCTCTTGAACAGATGAAATACACACTGCACTCACTACTTTATGTATACTGCCTTAACTTTAGACCATTGTGCAACATAGCACATCTTCAATCTCCTACTCAGTACTGTCAACATCAGGCATGACAAGAGCAATAAATTGTTTGTGAACACAGCTGAAGGTTCATGTCAAGAAAAATGTGAGGAAGAGCAAGCAGAGTTAGTGACATTCAGCTGAACAACTTTAAGGATACACATGAAGATTAGATATTCGCCAAAAAACAAAACAAAACAAACAAATCCAAAAACGTGTATGTAACAATGACAATGTTATCACAGTTGGCAAGGGTTTGTATTTGATTCAGCAACAAGCACTTCCATCACTTGAAATCACTGCCTGCACTTGTAGCCCGAGTTTTCCCAAGCATTATACCGGTCAGCTTACAGTATAACACACTCCTTGGAAGAAAAAACAAAAGAAATGTTCAAGATACGCATACTAGAGTGCATACAGCAGGAGTTTCCTGCACAATGGAGTTGCAGTCCTGTCTGTGCTGCATCCAAATCCACAATATATGAACTGTACAGCGGTCATTTGTATTTACACATGAAATGAAGAAACCCAGGATGCACATGAGCAGTTCCTTTGATTTATCTGATTGTGTGTACTGCTTAAAATGCATGTACTTTACATGTGCCTTGAAACTTAAATGAAAGGAATACAGGTACAGTGTGTGTTGAAAATGTCTCACAATACCACTTTCATTGTTGTGTTGTAATTTTTGGTTGAGCTTCACTGCTGTAGGGAAAGTACACAAGTTCAAAAGCAAGTCCTACAATAAAGTGTTCAAAGTAAGTCCTAAAATGATTTGTTCGAAAGTCCTAAAGCATTCCATATAAAATAACTGCACCAGGAATACACAAATGACACACAACATCCCCTATATGTGTCATAAAATCTAATAATTGCAAAACAAAAATTGCGTGAATCTGCCTGAAATTCAGGAAACACTTTACTCATCATCACACAATGCTGGCATCAACTAAAAGTCTGTGCAAGTCTGATGAAGCATTGTTTCACACTATTATCTCCCATGGTACAAACACACACTGCTTTCTCTTTCTCTCTCTCTCTCGTGCACGTGAACACACACTGTCGCATACCATATTCGCTTGCTTAAAATAAAAAGTCAATATGCATCCCGCCTAAACAGCAGGTGTAAATATGCAAAACAGACTGAAAACCACCAAAGGAAGTAATGTCAAGCTGATCACACAGAAAGAGCATGTAACTTGAGTTGTAACACACAGGGTCATGCCATGTTTCTCCACATGCAATTCTAACACACACACACACACACTCAACAGCTGCCACCTTTGTACTGTGCATTCTCTTCGGCTCACAGGCAAGCCCACAAATGAGACCAATGAGCAGTTCTACCATGAACAGAACCAGGGAATGTCATGCAAATCTCCTGTCAAAGACTAATGGCAGATTTCTGTATACTATTCTCTTCAAAATGAAGCATCACATGTGTTAAGTTCTTCACTATTTACCATGGTTTTCTGCATATCATTTGAGCTGAACTTGTAGAAGTGTCCAGTAAATTTAATATCATTGTTCATAGGGTGTAAGAAGTTCCGCCCAGAAATGAAATTGTTGGATCAGCCCTCTGTATTACTACCTGAGGGTTCTGTCAAAGAGTTTCATATAGACTCTGCAACCTCTGTGTGTGCACCCTTCTGGCAGGCCTTTGGCCCAGATTATCAGTATTGTTGCGGTGACGAAGACGATGGAAGAAGTGCTTGATTGCTGTCGCAGCTGAGGAAAAGATGTGTGGGCTTCTCACAGAGATGGATGGATCAAAATCAAAGTCTGCCACCTCTACATGAAGAGTCCTGCGAAGACGCACAAGGTAGGCACCTCCAGCCACCGAAATCACAATTCCAATCACAACGAAGACGATGGGAAAGACAAGAGCAGGAACATTGACGTAGTCTGCAAAAGAATAGTAACATCGGTAATTCCAGCAATGCTGTCACAAAGAAACAGAGCATTTAATAGTGCTGTCAGGAGACGGTTCTTTCTGTAACAGAGCCACACAGACTGACTGATTTATTCAAAATCACATATTTTTCAGGTACATATCCTGTGGCTGTGCATCCTCCAACCACCACAAAAATAAAATAAATTTATGAATGCTATTTGCAAAGAATTCGTCCTATAAGTCACCTACTCATTCATTGAAATCACGGCAAATTACCTACATATATATGCACAGAGACTGAAGTTGTAAACAATTTGTATTATTTGAGAGAGATGAAACCCACTAGCATCTTTAAAAGAGTGTCTACGCTGCAGACTTACCTGCATCATATACATAAAAGGTCTGAAGGAAGGTGTAGTAGCTGACATCATTGTAGATGGCCAAGTGGACTGTCTGCCACCCAGTCTGCCCCAAAGACACTGACACCTGATGAAAGGTTGTGTTCTGAAAATCTGAGTCTGCAGGTTGACAGGTCGAGTTTAGAGTATCATTGCCAGGCTTGCCCTCGGTCACATTCCAACAAACTGCACTGGGTGAACTGTGAACAAGTAAAGTCTATGACTTTGTTTCAAGGTAACACACACACAAAAGAAGAAGAAAAAAAACACCAAAACTTGACAAAGCATCCTGGTGCCTGAAAGAAATCTTTGTATACACATACATACATGTATTTCTGAACAACATGGAGGATCAGCCCTCTAATCACCAGCATATTTAGCTGGAAGGAAATTGCGAAGGATTTTAGTGAAATGGGCGATTTCCATGTTTACTAAACCCAGTTGTGTTATATTTCATGTAAACTTCTAAGATTTTTTCCCCAAAGTATGTCAGCTGCTAACCCACAAAGGCCCTGCAGCCACTGTTGTTATGAATTTATACTTTTTGCACTCCACTTGTGGAACCTATGGAATTTCTTCTTCTTGTGCATCATGATGTGAATGACTGAAGTACAGGTAATGCCACGTAGTGACCCAAGTAAGTGCACACACACAACTCAACAAATTTCCTGAGCTGACCCAAGTCATGAGTAAAGCTGCCAACCGCAAAGAAAACAATACTACAACTTGTTCATGAAAATAGATGTTAACACATTTTTACATAATGACCCATGCTTACCTCCCACTGATGCATGTAACATTGAGTACAACAGGGTTTCCCAACTTGACGCTCTCATCCATAGCCTCAGAGTCAACCCGGCTACTGTTGCACTTGTGAAGTTCCTCTGAAAGTGATTTAGTCCATTCATGAAACAGATTCCTACAAAATGAGCTCGTCTAACCAGAACTTTAATGGGGTTACAAAAGCAGCTCAGCTGCCGGGCACAAACAAAACTTGAGGGAATACTTGCACAGTGCTTTGCACATTCACCTACCAATGTATGTCTCTCTAAGCACTGTCAAAAAAGATGACCAAAGCAGTAGCCATAAGTAAAACTTTCTCCCAGCCACCATGCCGAGCTGGAATGCCAAAGCTGTAAGACCAATGGATTGTTTCCGATAATACTTGCATTTGAGCTGCATTCACAGCTGGGAGCCAATACTATGTTGTTCCCCCCATCACACTTACACTGTGGACAAGAATGTCAACCCCTGACCAACCAACCAATTATGCTACATATACTCTGCTATGTTGACTTGTGTGTAGAGGTGTGAATACATGTGCTAGTCTGCATTATGGCTGAGGAAAGTTAGAGGGTCATCTATGACAGTATAATACCAGATTGCAATTTCTGAGTGGTACATGTACTGGGAAGCAGTGGTGCATCTATGTTACAAAAACACTGCTCCACTAAGCCTGAACTTGAACTTGGCAAAACCTATCTTATCTAATCAGGCTCAACCTAAAAATAACTGTTACAATGATATATATGAGCATGAACTACTTAGTGATGTCTATGTCATACAACAGCAATGCAAAAGTACACTTTTTCCACACAGTTTTGTTAAACTTGAAGATATGCATGGTCTTGAAAACAAACAACACCAACACACACACACAAGAACCAAAAAAACAAAAAAATATTTCAGAGTCAGGGGTCAAAATGGTCCATGATCCAAAAGGAGGAAGAGTGTGTACTCTGTAGCAAAGCCACAAGGGCTACACTAGGGGTGTGTGTGTGAGGGCATGCTCCCCTGGATTTTTGTTGTTAGGTTAAAATCTGTGCAATTTTGGTGTATTTGGGCACGAATTTATGTGCTTCAGAGTTCTGAGCAAACATTTTTGGGGAGGATTTTTTCGTGGAATAAGACTACAAGGTGTTTTGTTTTTGGTTTTTGTTTGTTTGTTTGTTGTTTGTTTGTGTGTTGTTTGTTTGTTTTTTGTTTTTTTTTTGGGGGGGGGGGGGGCATAATTTTCAGTGTTTTAGAGCAGGAGACACTTTTGTGTGTGTGTGTGGGGGGGGGGGGGGGGGGGATTTACAGCCGAAAGTGAAAGTCTGCCAGAGGATGCAAATCTGCCAGAAGGTGGAAGACCTTATATCTTAAGCCCTGCAGAGCATACTTTTTTAAAGTCTGTAATAACCCTTCTCTTCAAAGCCAAGCATCAAATTCAAAAAGGGTTTCAAGCACACTATCAATCATTGAAAACAAGCCAAAAATCTGTGAACTTAGGCTAGACTGTCAAAAGTAGAAATTTTCTGTTACAAAATCGAGAGTACTTTACAGAAATCATGTGTCTTTTTTCATTTCTATGGCTCACACAACTAAAGACTCCATACAACTTTTCTTACCTTTAAAATAAAACACTTGTCTGAATAGACCATGCTTTTCGGAGATGTCTTTTGGTTTTGGCCAAATCCAAGGATTGCCAGACGAAAATTGCACCACCGTTTCAGCGTAAAGATTCAATGTTCCAGCTGCCGTAAAATTGTGCTTGAGGAATGGCTCCTGTGTGCTCTCAATGAGTTCACTTGAATTAGTATGGTTATACCAGTAGTAAGTAAACTGAGGAGCGTAAGCCTTCCTAAAGCGATCAGTAACATTGATGTGCAGGTTCACTGGTTTATCCACAGTGAAAGTGTTGTTCAGTCTTTTGTATTTCAGCCTCTGGCTAGCATTCACGTTGCCATTCAAATGATCTGCAAATAAATGATGTTTAATTAGAAATACTATTACATGTACTAAAAATGTAAACTGATTCACTACCTCTACTGCAGCGCTGGCGCTCATACTGGCTTTCACTGTAAGAGGTTAAAGTGAACTTATTATATATTATATATGTACTGTAATACTTGTTTGCTTAGTTAGAATTCCCATCAAACACTTACAAAGAGACAAGCAACAGCACCTAGTCTTCTTTTGAATACAGAGGGGGAGAGGCATAAAAGAAAAGTACCAACAACAAAAAATCCATGGGTAATTTTACTTTACAAAGTGCCTGAAAACAGCACCAGAGCAAATATTAACTTAAAAAAAATTACCTGTGAGCCTGAACTCCATTGCTTTGAATGCAAGAATCTCTTCCAACTTGGAGGTTGGTGAAACTATCACAGTGATGAGGTATACACCCGGTTTTACTTTGTCACGTGAAAATGTCTTCTGCAGTTCTGAGTGGTAGCCACCTATTGTCTTCGCCCTACTACCATCTGCATCGTTCAGCCACTCGTAACAAAACCTTCGGCGAGCAATGGGTATGTCTGAATCGACAGTGAGGTCCGCCTTGAAGGTGACTTGAGAGTCGAGAACAGCCGGGCCACTTGTGGAAAGGTGCAATGTGTAGTTTTCTGGAAAATACATACAGTACAAAATATTGATTCTAACTGCACATTTAGTTGCCAGAGGTTGTATCACTACAGTCAATCTGTCAGCAAAGGAAATGGCTGTCAGATCTTAACACTGTCATAAATTAATGAAAAGAAGCATAGGGTGTATACACCAATACTATATTCCCACTGGTGAAAACTAGTCAAAAGTCATGCACAATTTTTCAAACCATTTTCTTTGAACATGATAATAATAGGATACTTAAAGGGTGCTCATACATACATGTACAACAGGATCTAAGCGTCATACATACTGACAAAAACCGCTGACACACACTGACACAGGCAGCACAAAGCAACCACATAAGAAGAAATGATACACACCAAGAAACAAATGCAGAACACTAACAGAACACAGCTGACACACACACACACACAGTGGAAACATGTAGGAATTGTACCAAACTGCAAGTTATTTGGGGAAAAAACAGCAGATATTATATATATATATACCTATTACAATGTAGTCAGTATCGGTTTTAAACAGATGGGTTTTAAGGCAGCCTTTGAAACTGGCTCTGGATTCTGCGCGTAAGATGGGCGAAACATGATCAGAGTTTTTTAGCTGTTAGTTTTACATGTACGACAAAACGTGCGGCTGAGTTTTGAACTCTCCGAAGACGATCAAGGAGAAGCTCATGGCAACCAGACAGTAGGAAGTTGGCAAAAGAACAAAGGGGCAGACCGGCGCATTTGTAGCCTCAGGCGTGAGCAAGTACCTAGTACTTATACGACGCAGCACTAATGGGATCAGTCAGTCCATTACTATCATACCACCTAATGGCAAAACAAGGAATGAAATACAAGATCTCCTGCACAACATACAGACTGTATTCACACACAATATCCGAAGTGATATGAACGGGCTCATACGCAGTTACGCACACACTGAGGGCATAGGCTCCGACATAAGATTTTTCACGGTACTTGTAATTACGATGCTGATAACTTACCTTTGATGCTCGGGGTAAGTGTTATGTTCCCAAAGAAGGCTGGAGATAATGTACTTGCTGGAACTTCCGTAACAGTGTTCCCTGAGTATCCGTCAGTGGGCCGTACAATGGCCTCCAGACAAAACCATAACACCAACACACGTCCAAACATTGACTTCCATCCATCAGTTTGAAAGACGTGTTGTTTCATCACGCTGCTCCATGCACATTTCCCTTCCATCTTCATCAAGCACCAAGCCCCTAACAACACTTTCCTACGACGTACACATCGCGAACATGCACACCAAACCGTGGAAGTCCCCGCCAGACATTCAATAAGGGGGTTGTGTTTAGGTTGACGTAATGGAAGTCATGTGCCGATTTGGTATCTTTCACTTCCGGTAGCGATGAGTTCTTTGATGGCTCAGCGGATAGAGTAAACACCACAGACGCAGTACCTTCTTTTCACATGAGTGTTTCAGGTCACCTCTTTTCTCCATGAGCAGACTCACATGACTCAGATAGTGAAGAGATTAAAATAATATGCACATAATTTGCCCCAAGATCAAGTGTATTGGTTCGGAGAACATCAAGTTCCATTTTACCAACTCATGTGAACTCGGTTTAGTCAGATCTGTAGGTGTCTGTTGATTAGTTGCATGGTACTGTTCTCTAGCAAGGGGTTTGTACACGTGCCAAACGTCACAGACAGGAGAGGAAGAGTTACGTCCTTTGTAACATTAATATTCCCACACATTTACCCCCCCCCCCAAAAAAAAACAAAAAAAAAACACAGCAACAAACAAAGAAAAAAATGACAACAAAAAACCAAAAAATGAAATAAAATAAAGCAGTTTGCTGATGTTCATTTATTTATTTGTTCATGGTGTATGCCCTCCATTTACAAGGATTAAAAATATTCAACTGTTTGAACTGAAATGGCATTTTGCTTATATTTGTCTTTAAAAAAACTGAAGTGAAGTGTAACAATTCTGTTTGTACTGCTGGTTTTGTTTGTTTACCTGATAAATATCTGTTTCGATGTTTGTTCAGGTTAGTCATAACAAGGACATAAGATCGGCAGTTGAGTTAGTCATCACTGAAAAGAGTCACTACTATACACCCTCCTCAAGGCATGCATGAGTAAACCCACTTCCTAGAGGTCTTTCTTGTCCCCCCCCCCCCCCCTCCGCCGTCAAAGTTCCTGTTGTGACACTTGACAAGTTTAAGCATGATTCAAAATGACTTCCTGTCATATTCCTCTGAGTAACATGACACTGTTTTACTCCAAAACTTCCTGTCATGTGAAAGCAGGCCTTTCGAAAAAACAAACCAATCAACAACCCAAAACTTAAAAACCTAGGGGGGAAAAAACCCAAAACAAGAAGGAAACGGGCTTGTCGTCTATCCTGTTATTGATTTATGAGTGGTACAGCCCTCATAGCTGAAATAGGCCTGCACTAAAATTATACACATCGGTTGTTTCCCTTTGACCATAAGACAAGGATTGTATTGCATTAATAATAGTAATAATAATATTTATAGGGCGCCTATCCCCGGGGAACGAGCTCTAGGCGCCCTACAACCTAAAACCGAAGTAAAAAAAATATATAAAAAAATCACTCAATGTGCACTACATAAGAACAACTATAAAAGTAAACGAGGACACACACACACACAACTGAGTAGTAAAAAATAAAGGACAGGCAGAGACCATGCAAGATTAAAAACCAAGAACAAGTACCAGTGATAAAACCCAAAATAAAAGGATAGATTGAAATAAGCCAGATAAAACCCTAGAAGATAGCAGTGGTGAGGAGCTTAAAGTAAGACTGGCACTATAAGACTTGCATATGATGCCATCCTTGCGCATTTTGAGATCACAGCTCATGAGTATGATCGCGCAGATCAGTCCAGATACTCCGTGGCCAGCAGTCTCCTTGCCGTTAGTTTTTAATGCTTCACGCCAATTTCACCAGTGCATTCACCCACACGACAGGTATGAAGTCCGTCCAAATGTGTAAGCGTGATCAAGAAAGTAAAAAAAACACCCAGATACACCATGAATGTTTAACATGCATCTGAGTTGTTTATTTATTTATCTTTTTACTTGAATGGTTAAGGGTTGCTAGCTTCATCCATAATTGCAGTTGCACACAGCAGAAATGTTTATGTCTGTGGTGTATGTCCAGGTTTCACAAAACCTAGTTCCAAAGAACATAACAGCACTCGTTCTCACCTATACATGAACCATGCCTGCATTTCTGGAAGCACATATATATGTACACATTATTAATCAAGAAATGGACCACCACCAGCACCACCTATAAACAACAACAAAAAGAAAAACAAAACAGTTTCTTTTATGTGCATTTATGAGTAGAAAAGGCGCACTTAAGGAATATAATTATATGTGGTGCATTACAGGTAGTGGTTTGGTATTTCCTTTGTCACAATACCCTATGAGAACAGGCCAAACTGGCTTTCCAGCCAGAATAAGCCTATATCATAATTATGTGCCTCTGGTGAATGTGACCCCTAGCTGATGCCAGCCTTATAAAATGACCAGGGATTTCAGGAAATCCCTAATCTAAAAAGCCAGGGATTTCAGGAAATGACTGACCCATGACTTTCACCTCATTGAACTCATTTTTCATATGCTTTAGGACAGACACGGTAAAGAAAGTAAACACATGTAGGGTCATCTCGAACAAGTCATTGGATACATTTAGGAAAGTCACAGTGAAAATAATAAAACATGCAAGTACATCTCAAACAACTCTACATATATAAGAAAGCCACAGTAGAAAATAGCAAAACATGCAACTGAGTACATTTCCAGAAACTCATACAGTATGTAAGACAGTAAAAAACAACAACAAAAAAAAAAACATGCGTTAAAAAACTTGCTACAGTTTTTGCAAAGGAATAATGCGCCCTTTGATGTCAACAAGAGATACATTTAGATAGATACATCACAGCTTGATGTTTGATAACATGAACAAAGAAAGGCAGCCTTTTTGAACTGGTTTCTCCCTCTCTCACACGCGTCAGTTGTCAACACCATTCTATATGTTTACATGATTCAGCTTTTCACAGCATTAACACAGGTGCATGATGAAAGCAATACCACTGGCGCAGGAATCCGAGGGAGGTGTGGGGCAGGGGGCTATTCGCCACCCCTGTCTTCAGGAGAGGGAGGCAACTTAAAGAGTATTTGCCCCCCTCATGTTGCGTGCTGAATATGTCAGTCTACAAATATATACATGTATGTACCTACCTCAAGTACTAGAAAAGATGACATAAATCTCAGGTGAAAGGTATTTCTTGCCTGAAATGGACTAGTTAAAATTCCTGTGAAATACCCCCCACTGTCCCAAAACTGGATCCCCAATTTCCATTTTCTACGGTCACTGCACGCAACAGTATCAGATTTAAGTGTGTGAACTGCGGGAGATGTAGATGTGTAATAGGTACTTCACCTGACATTCACCAGCAACAAAGAAAACCACAGATGACTTGATTTGTAGCAATGGTTTTATTCAGTATAAGAAACATGCATTGCTCCCAGTATGCAAAACATACAAATATGATTATGTCTACCCTCTGTTTTAAACTACCCTCGGTAATGTATTACACTTAAAAGATGTGTCCCGCAATAGTCAGTGGCCCTGTCTGACAGTACCACACTGGCTCACAACACACATACACCTTTGAGACTAAATTCAAATGCAACTAACTTGAAAATACGAAAGCCCTCAAGACATTCACGAATCAAGCCCATGCATACAGGAAGCATGGCATTTTCAGTCACTCTGCCTCTCACACGCACACATACCACAACAAGTAAGCTCACTGTTAAGAACACGTGGAGCAGTGTGCGATTTCACGTAAGATCTGAATATTGGATAAAAGTCAAGGTAGTGACAGAGGGGTCTTAAATATTGCCACTGAACAGCTCACACTCACACACGGAAATAAAACTGACAGGCATCACACACACACACCCTAACATGTTATAAATATATGCAGATCGATGCAAGGAAAAACATGTCAAGGACTGATCATGCATTGAGCCAAATCAATGATTTGTCAAAGTAAAAGGCATTTTAAACTATGTAGTTTAGTTTTGGGATGTAAGCCCGAGTGTTTATAAATAGTGCTCTTTTCCATGAAATCTTCATAAACACAAGACAAATGTGCCTTGACAGGGTCAAGGAAAACCGGCACATTTGCAATAATTAGAAGGCGGAAGTCAAGGGAGACAAGCAGCTATTGAACGTTCTATGCAGATGTGAATCTTTCAAAGGACCCCAATAGATATTGGCCGCTGGTCTCTGTCAACCTATCCTTCTAACTACTGTGGCCTACAGGGGAAACCCCCCAAAATCCCAAGCCTTGTCCACATAATGTAAAACAGATCACAAGCGAAGCATTTTTACAATTATAAACTCATTAACAGGAAAAACAAAACTTGATTTGAAATAAAAACAACATGAATATGGAGGCTATCCACAGCACAATACATACAACATGTTGATTTTGTGCATTAAATTGCCATTGTTGTCATTAGCAAACTAATGCCGCACCAGAGGGTTCCACTGAGATCAAGCTGACACTTTCACAGTGAAAGAGACTTAGCCAAAAGACACTGGATATGATGAATAAATGGATTGATGGAAATGAAGTTCAGAGGCAGTAGACTTTAAAACACAAGCTTCTTTGGCACTTCCCATGAGAATTCATTGCGTCCGAAGTGTCCATAGCAGGCAGTGTTCTGGTACATGGGGTTCCGAAGGTTCAGTTCTCTGGAAACAAAAATATGCATGTGATTTTAAAAATGTATCATTTAAAATGCAGGGCATTTAAAAAAAAAAAAAAAAAAAGCAGATGTAGAATCTGCTATGGTTATTTGCGCGTATCGATAAGGCAAAGGCTGGGGAATTGCAGAGGGGAAAAAAGACTGAAACCTAGGCCAGGGTGCAGAGGCAGCACCATCCTAGGGGTCTTGGGGGGGGGGGGGGGGGGGGAGAGGGAACACCCCACTTGCGAAAACAAATTTTTAACTTTTTTAAAGGCATATAGTCGCCTCTCCGAGCACCCAAAAGTAAAATACTGCCATGATACTGACATACATGTATGCCTTCAACTAGAGAGGCAAAAGCCTCCATGGCTCCCTTGTGACAAGGGTCAAGGTCATTCACAAGTGTATGTTTGTAAAGCTCTTATCACTATCATCACGGCAAGTAAAGTGTCTCTGGTGTTCCAAGTTCCTGGCAATATTACAATTTTCCCCCCAAACAGTTTGCATGGCCTTGACCTTGGGTCAAGGTCATTAAAATGAGATCACATCAATGTCTATTATTATGCCAAGTTTGACGCCTCTAGTATTTGTAGTTCCTCCGAAAACGGTAATGTTAAAATTCACAACAGACAACGTTAATGACCTTGACCTTCAGTCAAGGTCATTCAAAAAGGTAGGTCTCATTGCAGTCTATCATCATGCCCTATTTGGTGCCTCAACTGTTTGTTGTTTCAGAGAAAATGCCAAGATTAAAGCTTCCCCAAAACAGCTTGCATGGCCTTGACCTTGACTAAAAGTCACTGAACACAGGTATGTCAGTGAAGGTGTTGCCAATGTCTATCATCATGCAAAGTTTGATACTTCTGGTTCTTCTAGATTCCGAAAAAAAAATGCAAATGTAAAAATTTCCAAACAGACTGCTTTAATGACCTTGACCTTGGGTCAAGGTCATTTAAAATGGTATGTGTGCATAGGTCTTATCACTGTCTATCAGCACGCCAAGTTTGGCGCCTCTGCTGTTTGTTATTTCTGAGAAAATGCCAATGTTAAGGTTTCACAAAAATAGCTTGTATGGCCTTGACCTTGACACAAGGCCATTGCATACATGTATATCTGTAAAGTTCTGATCAATGTCTATCATCATGCAAAGTTTCAAACCTCTGGTCTTTGTAATTGTAGATTCCGTGAAAATGCCAATGTAAAATTTTCAAACAGACAGTGTTAGTGACCTTGACCTTGAGTCAAGGTCATTCAAAATGATATGTTTTGAAAGGTCTTATGGTTGTCTATCAGCATGCCAAGTTTGGTGTCTCTGCTGTTTGTAGTTTCTGAGAAAACGACAACGTTAAAGTTTTCTGGACACACACACACAGACAGACGACGGAGGGCTATTACATAGACTCCCATTGTTACACAAGGGAGCCAAAAATGACGTTAGACTGTCCCACATGGCATTACATGTATTATGATATATATGACTGTGTGCAACCATTTTCCACAAACTTTGGCTGAAACTCAGATTTTTTTTTTTTTTTTTTTTGCTGAAAGGGCAAGAAATTTGGCTGAAAATTCCCCGGCCTGAATGCGAAAGGAACACACCCATACAAACAAAAGAGGTTATCTCTCGCCTTGTCTCTCATGACAAGAAGGCATGACTGACTTGCCCACATTTTGGTGGGAACGAAACAGCTTTTCAGTCTTGTAATTTTGATTACAGTTACCTGTCATGGGTCATACCATTTCCGGTCTTGTATCAGTTGCTCTGTGTGTCTGAGGATAGCCTAAGACACTGTAGTGTAATTGAACAGTAGGGTTTAAAAAATTTTAATACAAAAAAATAAGGTCAAAAGAAGTAGGTAGTGTTACTCACTTGACAATGCACCCAGGCCTGAGGTCAAAGTTGTTCCTCACTATCTGGAGAAGCTCAGACTCCGACTTCTTGGATGTTCCATAGCTGAAGACGGTGATTGACAGTGGCTCCGCAATACCAATGGCGTATGACACCTGCACACACGAAAAAGCAAACAATAAAGACTGACCATACACCTGAAACATGCATTCTGTCTTTGATGCCACAGAAAACAACGCATGTTGTAACTTATAAGAACTTGCAGTCTTATTCTCTTGTTTACCACAGTCACAACTTATACGGGACGTCAGTTGTCACCTTCAGGGTGATGTGAAACCATGTAAAATAATGTCACAATGACATTGAACTCCTGAGACTGAATACGACTGCAGCACTACTCACCTGGACCAGCACACGTTTGCAGAGTCCAGCCTTGACAAGAGACTTGGCGACCCAGCGACTGGCGTAAGCAGCAGACCGGTCCACCTTGGAAAAGTCTTTGCCAGAGAAAGCACCTCCACCATGTGCACCCCATCCTCCGTAGGTGTCGACAATGATCTTGCGTCCCGTGAGACCAGCGTCGCCCTAGTGATTAAAAAGTTATCTAAACTTAGAGCTTCAGATTGTCGGCGCGCCCGCGCCATTGACGCGTGAAATATCAAAATGACGCGCAAGAGTTAATGTGTATGCGCCAGTGTGGCGCGCGTACTTTTGGCCTTCTGCACATCGGAGTAGGCCTAGTGAAACTAAAAACATCGCGTCTCTGCACTGCCTTGCCTGCCCAACATGTATCGTATCGCAGCACGTCATTGGATGACAGATCTTCCCGAAAGCCAATCCGCGAATACCTTACTTATATTACTCGGTGATGCCAACATCGCTGAATAAACGAATAAACATTGGTTTTCTCTGTTAGGAACATCCAATGAAAACGCTTATATTAACAGAGAGTTGGCTTGGACGTCTGCAGATTCCGAGAACTTCCCTTGAACTGAATGCTTGTTTCTGAATCAACTGCTCCATCAAAAATGTTGAAAAAAACCATCGGCGAAGAAAATAAAATTGGTGGCAGGCCAGTCTCTGCTCACATTTGCTCGGACTGAATCTGCAGCTGCAAGTAGGTCGTTTTCATATTCATGATCTCATGAAATTGAACGCCGCAACGCGTCGGCGTGAGAGATCTATATGATGCTTTTCCCCCAACGGCATGACTTCGTTTCCAAAGTGAAAATGATGGGTCATGACGAAATCTAACAGAAAGGTCGGGGAGGAAAAGTTGGAGGGAGGAAAGTAGGCCTAAACTGTGTGTATGTGTGTGGGCTGCCCGGGGGGGGGGGGGGGGGGGGGGGGGGGGGGGGGGGGGGGGCTGAGAGAGAGAGAGAGAGAGACAGGCCTTGTACAGCTCCCAACAGTCCAGCTAATTTTAAGGATAGTATCATAACCTTTGTAAATATCACACATTTGAAAACATGCATGTCAGGAAAAACTCGCTCTCTCTCTCTCTGTGCTTCCTTACTAAGAGTAGCGCCTTCTTTTCTGCGCCCACACCTGAACAGCTTTTTCAAAGGGCATGTTTTGGAAGTTGGATCCGGCATTGTGTGTGTGTGTGTGCTTCCTTACTAAGTTTCTGTAGTTTAGCAACGACAAGGTTGGAAACTGGCCGATGGCCAAAATCTTATACCGTTGAAAAATAAAGGTTTGTCATTCTGTCTCTCTCTCCCACACACACACACACAAACACAATGCCGGATCCAACTTCCAAAACATGCCCTTTGAAAAAGCTGTTCAGGTGTGGGCGCAGAAAAGAAGGCGCTACCTCTTCTAGAAGGACTAAATAAAGTTAGTACACCTCTGACTTTTTTTCGTTACAAGATTTTTTCAATGACCTGACCCCTCATTTTGCTCAGCCATGGGTCATTGGGCCCATGACATTTAAAAACAATCTGAAGCTCTGCTTAGATGGACTCAACACAGACAAGCTAGGAGTAGGAGTACGCAAACTGCTATAATCATGGCATAAAATGATGATAAATACCCCCACCCACCCCCAAATTATTTTGGCATGTAGTGATGTACCTGCTTCACCTGGTAAGTGGGTTGCAATCAGATCAATTCAAGGGAGACCTACCTGTGGCCCACCGATGATGAATTTGCCAGAGGGCTGGATGTGGTAGACGGTGCGGTCATCCAGGTAGCGAGATGGGATCACAGCCTTGATGACTTTCTCCATGAGGTCTTTACGCAGTTGCTCCAGTGTGACGTACTCATCGTGCTGGGCCGAGATAACTACAGTGTGGACGCGCAGGGGAATGGCAGCACCTTTCACGTACTTGTACTCAACTGTTACCTGTAATCAGATACAACATGATGATATACAGCACTTGGCAGCGAAAACTGAACAGTGTGGTCAAATAAAAGTTTGTAGTTGTACAAGGTGTCATGCACAAAATGCTACAGGATATTTGTTTTCACAAAAAATGTGAGAAAATTGGCCTACTCACTTAACAGACTTAGCCTAACACTCTTGGTTGTGATACTGTGAATGATAATAATAACAGCAATAAAATAAAATAAAAAAAACAGTCAAGTACCTGGGTCTTTGTGTCAGGGCGGGCCCAGGACATCTCCCCGTTGCGACGCAGTTGAGCAATCTTGGCGTTGAGCTGATGGGAAAGCACCACAGTGAGGGGCATGCACTCCTCAGTTTCATCTGTAGCATATCCGAACATGAGACCCTGGTCGCCAGCACCGATGTTGTCTTCATTTCGGTTCTCGTGCACACCCTGGGCAATATCCGGGCTCTGCTCCTCCAATGCAATCAGCACATTGCAGGTTTTATAGTCGAAACCTGCAGCAAGTACCATCGCAAATGAAGGTTGGAATAACTTTATAATAATGTCATGGATGATTCTATACTTGCACACACACACACAAATTCTGAAACACTGTCAATCCCCTCTCAATCTCATACTATTACTAGTGTGTTGTAGCAGAAACGTTTATCTAAGAAGAAACCCCGTGGAGCATTATCCCCCCCCCCCCCAGCACAAAGATGAGCTGAGGAACAGAGCAAGTCTGTTTTAAAGGACAATTTTCTCCCTATCTCACAAATCCTTAAATGGCCACAGTAAATACAAAATGGAACACTGATCATGCACTGTGACTACAAATAGTACAACCCCTCCCCTTCTTCACTACCATGGAAAACCAGCTGATGTAATCCTGTGCAAGTGTATCCCTGCGTCAATATCTAAGCCACTCTCACAGATGCACGTTACCAGTGAAAACTGCTAATGCATTTGCAATAGATGTCTCCTCTGATTATGTCTGAAATGAGAACTGCCGTACAGTACATTATTCTAAACATGACTCCGTTTAATTACAGGCATGTATTCACAACTCATATTACCACCAGAAATGGAAACAAGAATTAAGGAAGAGTACTGAGTACTATGTCTGACATTCAAATGCAGTCTACCTTTTGATGAATCGTCGTATCCAATCTGTTTCACGGTGTTGCGGATGACAGCCTGGTAGTCCACATTTGCCTTAGAGGAGATCTCCCCACACACCAGCACCATGCCAGTCTTGGTGACAGTTTCGCATGCCACCTTCGCATTGGGGTCCTGTTTTAAATGGGCGTCTAGGATGGCATCGCTGATCTGATCACAGATCTTATCTGTGACACAAACAAAAACAAAACTCTCAATAACAGTAAAGGCTTCAACTGTAACTTATCGGTTAGTTTTCTTTTCATCCAACTTTGCATGAGTCGCTATCGATTCGATTGCGTCACTGCAACCCCCCTTGTACCACTACCACGCGCGTTGAACGGCTAACTGTAACAATCGTAAAAATATTTTTTCAAGTTCAGTCAGAACATTTCTTTCTCCCCTCAAGAAACGGACAGAACTGTCAACATGCCAAACGCTTTCCCTGTGCATGTAAGACGGTACTTTATTTTCTATAAAAAATTGTAAACAAAACCACGTGGTTGGCGCGCACTTCCAACAGTCCCAGAAATGGCGGTCGCCGCTGCACGCATTTGCTCTCCGAACTAATGAGCTACGCTAAGCACTTATTTACCAGGGTGTCCTTCTCCAACAGATTCTGATGTAAAGAGGAATGTGCCAATGTCGTCTTGGCTGCATTCCTCAGCATAATGCTGGTTGATCTCCAGGTAATGGGAGCCGTTCACACCGTTGATGGACATTTTCACCGACTTTTCTCTCAAGCGCTTGAGTGGAAAAGAGGACGAATGATTGCAACGCCATGGCTAAATAGATGTCTCAAGTCATGTGACATGAAATGTTGTAACTCCATTGGCCGAGCCAAAAACAATATGGCAGAAAGTGAACTCTCCCACTTTAGGGAGTAGTGCCTTACACCGACCTATCCATTGTCAAACATGTTCAAGAATAATTTCTCTGTGGTGCTGAAACAGCTGTTCTACATCTGTTTAAATATTCAAGCATTATTTAGAAACGTGCATAAACTGGATACACGCACAGAGAAAATACATCTACACGTTCACATTACCCCATTCCGGACGAGCTCACTGGAACTTGCCCCATAGTCACTGTGCCGGCAGGGTTGACGACAGTATGGATCCGTGTAAGAGACCTCGCCCGTTTTACGAGTTTTCTATGCTGCTTGAAAGCGTGATGCTTACTTACATGATTGTTTGCAAGTTGAGCTTTGAATATTGTTGGCCGGGGACCCTTTTTCTTTTTAGCAAGAGCACCCAAAGACGTTTTGCAGCGTCGTACTCATATTGACCCTTTTCATGATCATTTTAGTAGGCCTACATATGCTGACCACATCAGCCGCGCCAACATTCTACTACCCCTTTCGGTACTCCCCTTCTGTCGACTCCTATTATGCAATCGATGTGTTGACAGAACACCTATCACGAACCAGCGTTGGGACTGATGTCGCGTTTTGGGGCGCTAGAAATCTTTAGGGCTTCTTGTTGTTGTTGTTGTTTTTCTTTACGTAGGGTAGAATGCCTGTCACTGGGACCCAACACGATAAGCAGCGGGTGTAGTGCAGACTAGGCCTATGAGATTGCGCACCATTCAAGTCATGTCGAAAGGGTGGTCAGAAGTGTTTCGAGAGAGCAGCGGGTGGAGGGGGGGTGGGGGAGGAGGCGGCGGCTCTGACGTGCTAAGTGATCCAGACCCATAGGTTGTCTTTTGCTTTATCATAGTTTATGCAACTTGTGTTAGTCAGCAACAGCAAATAGAAGTCCCCTTCATTTCACTGGTGGATTTACTGAAATCTGCTTCGTGCCCTTTTACCAGCACTGAGGGGGACTGGCATGCAGACGGTTTAGGCTAATCAGTAATGTTGCACATTGCACAACCCATTTTCTTGAAAGCATCCTGTGTCATTGGGGCTGCACTACAGCGAGTACAGGATCTGATTTTTCACAGTATTCAACTGTATAAAGCAAGAATAAATTTGGAAAGTTGCATGGATAGAGTCAGGAATCTTCCAGATCTGGCACATTATTTCACATTATGTAGTTTTAATACTTCTGTGAGGTTTCACCAAGGTCATGTTTGTATGTTATGTTTCTGAGTTGAGAAAACTACAGTATACATACATACATGTATGTGAAGTGCCTTAGATTTTTAACACTGCTTTGCTGTAACACTGCTTTGGTGGTTTCTTTCACATGGAGCTGTCCACACCAGTGGCTTTGTTTGTAGGGTTTGAATATTTCCGTGCCACCACTGCTACTAGTACATGTACCACTATTCAGATTGCATCATCTGTCATTGTACTGATCTGTAACAATCAACAGCCCGGTCAGCGCTCTAGTTGGAAAGGCCTAGTGTACTGAGTGGTAAGCAGTGGCTGGGTCACTGTTTTCCTAGTGACAGGGAGTACAGTCATACCTGTTAGGCCCACCTGCATAAGGCAACACCCTGTCCAAGAAAGCCACAAACATCAAGGCCATGGGGCTTCAATCTGTTGCTGAAGTGACCTTGTAGATGGTGGTCACCTGTCTGGAAAGGTCACTTTTGGGTTGCCAACATGGGTTTGACTGAAAATGTAATGCATCCAGATGTAATAGCTCCCTTCGGTCTCTTGTCTTGGAATCAACTTGTCTTTGAGTGCTTTGACCCAATTTTACTGAATTAGTACTTTAGTAGGCCTCTACATATATGTAGACTGTCGGTCTTACTCAGTGTCTCTGTTCTCGGTAGACAACTGAACGTACAACCCAGTGATAGTGACCACAGGCAGAGAAATGAAAACATACCGCCTTTAATTTGTCATACTCAGCACTTAACAGTGTGCTCTGTGTCTGAACAAGAGAAGGCAAGGCCTGCACAGGCAGCATGTATGTTTATTGATTTTGTGGTTTGCCTAGGACTACCCATGTACCTGGTGTCTGCTTGCTGCAGCAGACAAGGAATAGACACCTGGCTGTTGCCAGTGCCACCATAGCGTACAAGGAATAATGTACCTGGATTTTCACCCCAGTGTTGCTGTTTCAGACAGCATAGTAGAAAAGTAGAAAAGCCCAAGTAATACACTAAATTCCGCATCCAAATCAGTTGGTGTATGGTGCCAGATGCTCTGACATTTTCTGATTGACACCCATCACCCATCCTTGGATTCCACACAGTGGGAGTATAATGTGCAGTCACAGAGTTTGGGGAGCCATAGATCTGACCGCACTATAAATAATATCACAATAATGTGTCGGTACCGTGGAAGAAATACCGTACTACATGTACAGTTTCTGTTTTCATAATTGTCACACTGATGTCTGTTAACAGCTTATGAGGCGCAGCAGCTGATTTCCAGTCTGGTTAGGTTTGTAGCCAAAAGTCTGCTTGGGCTGGCATTGGTGACATTTGTCATCCAGTGGATTCTGCCACGTTTCTCAAAATGGCACCGTCTGCACTTACATCGACCAACTGCGCAAGGTAACAAATAATAATAAACAGTATAATGTTACAGGGAAACTAGAGCCTGTCATTTGTCCGCATCATTTGTCAGTTGTCATTCATGATTATCATGTTTCAGTATTTTCAGAATTGCTAACTTTCACCCATAATGATACTGTACAGGGATTTTGAAGCAGTTCTTTCTCTGTGTGTGTGTGTGTGTGTGTGTGTGTGTGTGTGTGTGTGTGTGTGTGTGTGTGTGTTGGCTGATGAAACTAAAGAAGAAATCACTATATGATACATGTATAATGTGTAGTGTTGGGACTTTGAATTTTAAAATGTCTGCTCCAACATTTGTTGTTTGTTTGATGTGGGGATATAGCTTAATGGTAGGGACATACGGCTGTTGTGCTGACAAATTTTCAGGACTTGTGCAGCAGACAAAATGCATAAGATATTTTGCCAGCCCTGCACTGTTTTATTTAGACGAGCATATTTTGAATTTTTATTTGATGCCAGATGAGAGTGACACGCAAAAGAGGGAACAGCAGGAGAAGCAGGCAGTTACCAGACACAAGTTTCAGTCACAACACCAGGAAAAGGTATGTGTTGAGCTGGGATTTAGTATTACAGATTATTTCTGTTCATAGATGTCTTGCTTGTTTGTGTACCAACCTCAGCGTGATGTAAGTAATGCATGGGTGTGTGCCTATAATTTAATATTAGCTTGTGCAGTTGTTTGTGTTGAAAGTTGTAATTAGTGCTGTGCATGATAAAATCATCAGCTGTGTGTCTAGTCACCCTGCAAAATGCGGAAGCCATTGAATGCAGATCATATGCCATTAAATAATCAATACACTTAATCAATGTACAATGTTCTTAAAATCTGGTTGATAATGGCAGGCACATTTGTGTGTGTGCATGCATGTCCATGCAAACATATGCCCTTTTACATAGTATAGTTGTCAAAATGTAGGTGCAGTATGCTCCAATTTTAATTTAATTTTTGGAAAGAAAACCGTTGTTGTGAAAAATATATGAAGTATGCTGTGAAGTACATATGAAGTATGTATTTTGTTGCTGTGCTAGGCGGAGAGCTACCGGGAGAGGATCCTGGGCCCAAGAGAGGAGGCCAAGAAACAGAAGCAAGAGGAGGAGTTCTACAGGTTCCTGGGGCCAGCATGGAAGGGCAAAGGACAGGCACTAGGGGTAAGAGTAACACGACAGGCAGTTGTGTATTTCTGCGAGCTGCTTACCATCTTACCATCTGTGGTGGTTGCTTAAGTGATTGGTGAGTAGCGGTACCTGTGCCACCAGTGGAAGGGCTTATGTGTCCCTTTGGGGAATAGGATTTTTCATCTGTTGTATTGCGCCATTCATTTGGGCTTGTCCTAGGGGGTTCTCTCCAGGCACCCAGGTTTCCTTTGTTTTGAAAACATGCAGGTTTCGTTTAGTCCTGGTATGTGGCTCTGTTTTGCTGGGTGTTGAATGTGTTGTCAGATGTTCTAACTTGTGGGGGTTTTTTTTGTCAGGAGGACGATGAGCTGAGGGCGGACAAGGGAGATGGTGAGGGTCAGGACGAGGGAGACAAGACCCCTGGGCAAGCGGCCGCTCGCCGACGCTGGATCCAAAAACCAACACCTCAGCCACCCCAGCCTGTGCCCAAGCAGAAGAGGGTAATTTTTGTGTTCTGTCTTTACATGCTACAATGTGAAGCAGAGTATGTGCTTGTTTGTAAAGGGAAAGGGTGTCCTGCTATGGGTGCATTTCTTTTTGATATAAGTACAGTAGCATACATCAGAAGCAGTTTAAAAAAACAACAACCCCAAACTCTTGTATGTGTAGTGTATAATTCAAGTAATAATAATAATAATAATCGCATTAATATAGGCGCTTTATCCCAAATATTTTGGCTCAAAGCGCCGCGAGCTAAACCCAACACGCATGCTCACGTGAATTACACGCATTCTCTCACACACAGGACATAAACGTATTACAATCACGTGGTGCTTAATAGCTTAATAGCTCAGCTATTTAAATTTCGGAATTTAGATATGCATTTATTTTTCAAACTTGGTGGGCTGAACATTTCCAAAGCAGAGGGGGAGGAAGCCGGAGTACCCGGAGAGAACCCCCGACGATCGGCCTGAATGAACGGTGCCACATACGAGAAGAAAAATTCTTTGCCCCGAGTGGGGCTCGAACCCCTGACCTCTCGCATTGGTGACAAGACTCTTAACCACTAGACCACCGACCAATGACTCTATGATTAGTTACAGTGTTCCATACTGTAGTTTGTCTTTTACAGGTAGTCAAGCTGCCTGAAGAACCACCAGAGGGAGCCACTGACAGCGTGCTAGTGATCCTGCGCTCACCCATACAGACATGTTATAAGCGTAGATTTTTACACACTGAGACCGTTCAGGTAAGTGTTTCAGAGAGGAATTAATCTAGCATGCAGCTGTAGCAATATTGTTTTCTACCAGTGGACAAATGCTGTGTATTTAAAATGGCAGTACAGTTCAACGTGGGCACTATGTGACATTGCTTTTGTCCTCCCTTGCTCTTGTGCAGACACTGCTCGACTTCATGACCATGAGTGGCTTCAGCCAGACCTTCAACACTCTGTGTACGTCTTTCCCTCGTCATGACATCGGCCGCAACAAAGAAACCACCCTGCAGGAACTGGGATTCAAAGGTCGTGTCACCCTCAACATAGAGGAGCTGGATTTGTGATTGCAGTGTAACTGTGTGTGTGTTTATGTAAGAGAGTGTGTGTGTGTGTGTGTGTGTGTGTGTGTGTGTGTGTGTGTGTGTGTGTGTGTGTGTGAGAGAGAGAGAGAGAAAGAGAGAAGGAAAATTTATTTTCTAGTACATGAAGAATCTTGCTATGTGCAATTGTTTCAGACTGATATAAACTGTTAAGACTGAAAGGCAAATTATACACTGGTTTTGTGTGTGTGTCTATTGACAGAATTGTGTGAAAGTTTCAGTTTTTGCTGAACTATTTTAATGAATATACTTGTCACACAGGTGTGTACTGTGTAACTTACAGCTGTGATTAGACACACTGCTTTTTACAGACACAAAATCAGTATCCTGGTCTTTCAAATTTTGTGTTCATATTTCATTTTTGGCTCCCTTGTGTAACAATGGGAGTCTATGTAATAACCCTCCGTCGTCTGTCTGTCTGTCTGTCTGTGTGTGTGTGTGTGTGTGTGTGTCCAGAAAACTTTAACGTTGTCGTTTTCTCAGAAACTACAAACAGCAGAGACACCAAACTTTGCATGCTGATAGACAACCATAAGACCTTTCAAAACATATCATTTTGAATGACCTTGACTCAAGGTCAAGGTCACTAACGCTGTCTGTTTGAAAATTTTACATTGGCATTTTCACGGAATCTACAAACACCAGAGGTTTGAAACTTTGCATGATGATAGACATTGATAAGAACTTTACAGATATACATGTACTCAATGGCCTTGTGTCAAAGTCAAGGCCATACAAGCTATTTATGTGAAACCTTAACATTGGCATTTTCTCAGAAATAACAAACAGCAGAGGCGCCAAACTTGGCGTTCTGATAGACAGTGAAAAGACCTATGCACGCAAACCATTTTAAATGACATTGACCCAAGGTCAAGGTCATTAAAGCAGTCTGTTTGGAAATTTTTACATTTGCATTTTTTCGGAATCTAGAAGAACCAGAAGCATCAAACTTTGCATGATAATAGATATTGGCAACACCTTCACTGACATACCTGTGTTCAATCACTTTTAGTCAAGGTCAAGGCCATGCAGGCTGTTTTTGGGAAACTTTAACCTTGGCATTTTCTCTGAAACAACAAACAGTTGAGGCACCAAACAAGGCATGATGATAGACCGCAATGAGACCTACCTTTTTGAATGACCTTGACTGAAGGTCAAGGTCATTAAAGCTGTCTGTTGTGAATTTTAACATTACCGTTTTCAGAGGAACTACAAATACTAGAGGCGTCAAACTTGGCATAATAATAGACATTGATGTGATCTCATTTTAATGACCTTGACCCAAGGTCAAGGCCATACAAACTATTTGGGGGAAAATTGTAATATTGCCAGGAACTCCGAACGTCAGAGACACTTTACTTACCATGATGATAGATAGTGATAAAAGCTTTACATACACACACTTGTGAATAACCTTGACCCTTGTCACAAGAGAGCCATGGAGGCTTTTGCCTCTCTAGTTCTGTTGTGTTTTATGCATTTTCAGTTGTTTATTTAATCAAGTTGATAACAAAAACATTGAGTAGTAGACTGCTGAGTTTGGTCTTGGGTGCATACGTTTGTTTTGTGTTTGTTTAGATTTCATATCAGGCATTGATGTTCTGACGGCAGAGGCAGTTTTCGTACCGCCTGAAATACAATATTGATTCACAGTTATTGCTGGACTTTGTGTTCACAGCGGTTGTAGGTGAACTTTTAATAAAAAGAGCAGGAAGCTTTGCTCTTCGTCCTGTCCTTTTGGCATGTGAACAGAGCAGTCATGATTCTGCGCTGTTGAGATGATGGTGGTGGTACATTGATTAGACAGCCAGGCAGCATTTCAGGCAAAGAAAACCATGAAAGCTCCAGTTTCTTTTAGATCAGAGCCAATTCTTCTGACAAACCTGTGAAACTAGAGACACCTGTGGCTGAGCGTATATTGGCTGCTATGTGTTGAGATGTCCGGTCACCATGAACTGGGCTTAACTGACCGTGGAGGTCAAACTGTTCGCTGTATCGATGAAGATAGCATGGTGACCCAAGACTGGACTTTACTTTTTAACACGGGTTCTGCCCGGCAACGCAGCTTTCTAATGGGATTCCATCAGATCTTGAAGGTGCCGTTCAATGACCTCTTGCGTCAGTGTTGTCCTGCATGTTTCACCAAAGACATCGAAAACGACCTTTGCTTTCACCGAGAACACAAAATCGGCACAACGATGGATGTGAAAGGGGTTCTGTCAGGAGACAGGTTTCCACTGTCATCAACCCTCCAATTTATTCCACCCTGATTTTCCGAATTGCCCAAAGTTGTCAGTCTAAAAGCGTGTACAGAAGACCTTCGCTGCAATGGTTATTAGGAGATCGTTTTACTTGTACGTTACAGGGCGCGCTTTGAATCAACGACGGCTGCACACCCATTCCTCTTTCATCAATCCCCCCCCCCCCCCCCCCTTTCCTTTCCCTCCCCCACCCCCTCCCCGCGAATCGCGCATTTGCGAAATCACTGATCTTGTCAAGTTTGTAATCCTAAAGCACATAATGTTGGGTAACTTTCTTTTGGCCTCTTCTCTCGGTCTTTTCTTTCGGCCTAGTTTTTGGACAGGAATTTTTTTTTTCGGGCAAAACGTGGGCTTGGAGTCGAGATTGGACAGGGTCAGGCTGACGCACCGTTACGACCAGACAGACAGAACTTTCCACGGAATGAGAACAGCTGTATTTGACAGTGACACAGTAAACGTCTATACCTGAGATAGCACTTTCCTATATATAAATGCCCGTCCGTGAATTTCCACTGTACAGACGAGACACAGGGGCAACCCGCCGTGACCTTTGTGTGCTTTTGTACTATCAGGAGAGACGGTCGTGTTGTAAGTTACCGGGCTGTGTCGCTTTCCTTCTGATAAGTAACCGCAAGCCAGGTCCTTTCGTGACCTTGGGGGTAATCTTAAATTCCTTTCCGCTCATCTTTGAGAGGCTGGTTCTGTTTGTTTATCGTGATCCCGGTAAGTGGGTAAATCTCCGTGCGGTCATACTTGGTTATGTCGAATTATGAAATCTTGGAAGACATTTTGCTGCAGCCTTTATGTGTAACATCACCTTTTCAGTTATTTTCAGAAGGTTCGTGGATTTGTAGGATAGAAACAAAAATTGCCCTTTGCCAAGGCTCTCATTCAGTCGGTGTCTCTCCTTCTAGTTACGAAGTCAAAGGTAACTTTATTACTCGTTACTGTTTGAATAATAATAATAAAATGGGTACTTAAAGGACGCCCTCCCTCTCGCGGGAGCTCAGGGCGCCTTACAAAGAACACACACTCACTCACCCAGAAACACACGCAACATGCCTCCACACATACATTTAACTAAAAACACATGATGTGCACCAGAGATATATCTCTACTCGCATGGACAGGTCATGAGGACTTCAGAAGGACTGCCGCGTCTCTTTCAACGTTAGCTTTCCGTTTTATTGTTGTTTTTCAAGCGGTGTGGAAACAGGTATTTCTAGTACAACACACGCAGTTTTTTTTTAACTTGCACTAGCTGAACCGTGAATACTTTCGTGGAAAATATGGAATAGAACTTTTGTGACATTCTACATTAGTTTATTCTGCCCTAAGCGCCAAGTGCAAGTCACACAGACAGGCGTAGCCGTAAACCTTTTCAACATCCCAAGAATCAAACACAGAACAGGCCTAACCCCGATTCGCTAGTGTATAAAGGCTGCCCTATTTCTCTGTGAAAAGCTTTCTTATTATGTTGCGTTGAAGAACGTGAGTCTGAGTCGACCGTCCCAAATGTTAACGTACACATCCTACATATTTATACGGTGGATTTTCCCGGCGGGCTTCGGACGTGGATGTAGATTAGATAGTGACTCGCGCCGTTATGAATGATTTCATGGTGTCACCGACGGATTTAGATACATGCATATGGCGAACGTTGGAAAACTCCCCGACAAGCCAGCACTCGCTCAGCTGATGATCGCGATACAAGTAGTAATCTTACTTCATTTCCAAGTTCAAGGACTCTGGCAGAGAATGTGCAGGGTACAGCCGGAGAAAAGTCTTTTCAAGTTTGTAAGTGTATTTCGGTGACAATGTCAGTGAGTCAGCAGAACAGACGCTTGAAATATCACGCTTGAGATTTGAACATTTCAAATTAGTACTTTTAGCAGGCTGGTAGACTATAGTCATTAGTGTCAGCCGGTACACTAAATAATTTATCGTGGTCTACCGACTGAGGTGGAGATTTTTAAAAACTTTTTTTTTTTTTTTTTAAGTGGCGTGAGCGCATGTGTACTGTGTGTAGCTGACTCTGAAGCGGCCAAAGTAATAAGGAAATTAACTTGAATGACAACCTTGTTCATCAGTGACCATCTTCCAAGACTCCAGTTTATATAACCTTAGAACGGTTTCTGGCAGAAGTGTGAATTCTGACTCCAACGGTTACCTTCGATACTCGGTACACGCAGTCAGCGAAGAAGCCGTTGTCATGTGCCGTCTCGTCTCATGCGGTACGTACTGTATGTGGAGGAGACGGTGAATATTGTAGTGTACTGGAGGAATGACAAAATAGCCCAAGGCAGGGGTCATTGTTATTAAAGATGATATCTGTTTCCAATGTCTTTGGTCGTACGGACAGCTTCGCTTTTTGCCTTCGGGGCATCAGTCTCAGGTCTGACTTAGGATATGGGCAGTGTACGTGGCCATTGCGAAGTCGCAACGTCCCTTTGATTTGGGAATGTGGGTTATCGTATGGGGATCAGGACACCTATACCTTCCCACTGGCAGTGCGTTAAGACGAACTTAGCCATGAAATGCCGGCGTCTGGGTCATTTGCTGAGCCATGTGCTCAGACCGGAAGCTGCATTGCTTTTGTCCCAGCGCCTGCATGACGGAACGAATTCATGACAAAGATAACGAAAAGTGAATATGACTCAAGAGTCACAGACTATAATATTACGATCAGACGCTAGTTTTACCGTTGTCCCTTAGAACGGCTGGCAATCCTGACCGGCGGTTGCCAAATCAGTATTAGTGCTTGCTTTTTCCTCGTTGCCCCACTCGTTAATGATATGTGGTGGAAAAGGACGTTTAACTCCTACCAGGTAAGTTTGGGTTTGTGCACCAGTGGCCTCGCTAACAAAATCATAATTAACCAACGTCTACAATGATTTAAGTTTGGCTTAGTGGCAGTATTGCACTTTTATTATACTCGTGTTTGCTGCAGTAAGAGCCGTAAGGAACCGTTACTCTTGCCCGATTTTTGCATACAGGGTGGGGAGTCGGGGTGGCCGAATGGTAGAGCGTTGGACTTTTAATGCTCGGGTCGTGAGTTCGATCCCGGCTGGGGCCAAATATTTGTGCTGACTTTTTCATCGTTGCCCCGTCTTTGATATAACCCGTCTGTGGTGGAAAAGGACGTTAAACCCCCAAACCCCCACCCTACCCCCACCCGCATACAGGGCCAAAACCGAAAAAGAGTCCTGAACGTGGGATACTCGTGCGCGGGTACAAAATGTACCGAAAGTAGAACGACCTAAGTCAGAAAATTGGTTGCTTTGCATATGGCTACATAGGCATCCAGAAGTGAGCCGCGACGCCAGAAAGAGAAAATGCTCGTACGTAACCGGGACTGAAGACCGTGTCAAGGTTCCGGCCAGGTCCCAGTCCAACGACCCTGATCTCTCGTCTTGGCCTTGGGGTGATCATGCAGGGACACGGTGCACGTCACACACAAGTTGACGTCCCGGTCGTCACTGAATCCAAGGATTCACTCATGGCAACACCGAGGACCCTAGATCCGCGATAGCGTACCACGTGTGTATACATGTAGTAGTAACTGCAGGTTCATCCTAGTGGTTTGTCCAGCTGTCGAAAATATTAGTTCTGAATTGATCCGGCGTAAAACAATTGACAGCTTTATCAGAACTTAGCCCTGGACAGCTGTTTGCAGTTAGCATCGATGGTGGTTTACTACAGCCAGCAAGCTTGCGGATGTCTGGTTGGCTGGCTGGCTGGTTGATTGCCGGGTCGGTCGGTCGGTTTAACAGCTCTGCCACATGAGTTACATGTATTAAAAGACGGCCCTGGTGGTAAGGTTATGGAGGTGAAGGACGGGCACCCTAACCGAAAAAATCCAACTGTGCTGTTGCGACAGACTCTAAATGTTGACAGAGCTGTAACGTAGAAACTGTCATCACGTCTAGATTATCAGGAAAAAGGGCATAAGCGCTTATAAAATCCATGGCGCTGAAGCTCTGTTTCCAGGTAACGGTAGTCATGCAGAACCTTTTTTCAGTGCATGTGAACTGCTAAATGTATGTTGTGGGAACTTCAGCTCTCCCGGTACATTTCAAAAACTCTTCGTGTAATTGTAAGACGCTCTCAATTCACGTTAGGTCAAAATAAAATTGTCGCTTTTGTGGGTCACAAAACTGTATAATCATAGTGAAAATTGCCAGGGAAGCGGGCTTTTCACGTCGGGTGGGAGCGATATTGTCGCTTTTGTAGGTTACAGGGAACGGTCTAATGATACTGAGTTGAAACTGCCAGGCAAGCGCTTTCCACATCGGCCGGGTCGAGCTAATATTGTCACTTTTGTAGGTTACAGAACTGTCTCATTATACATGTAGTTAAATTTGCCAGGCGCGCATAATTCGGCGCTGCGAATGGGAACGCGTCTTGTCGCTCTGTAGGATACAAGTTACGGTATAAGGAAAATAGGATTACTGGGGTTCGTAGTATTTCTGAAATAATAATAAGAAGAAGAAGAAGAAGAATTGAGTATTGTATGGGCGCTTAACCCAATTTCATGAATCGGCTCGAAGCGCCGCGAACTGAACCCAACACGCACGCTCACGTGAATCACTCGCACTGATTCAGTTCTCTCACACACTGGACATGAACACAATCACGTGGTGCGAAGGGTCAACTCAGCTATTTAAGTTTGAAATTTAAATCCTTGAAAGTACTTGGAAAACGTATACGCACTCACGCAGCTTCCCAAAGCATTTTTGTTTTTGTTTTTGGTGATTTTCTCAGACTAACGTCTTGTCAAACAATTTTAAGGTCCGTCCTTGTTCCGCAACTGGGGGAGCCGGGATAGCCGAATGGTAGAGCGTTGGACTCTCAATGCTCGGGTCGTGAGTTCGAATCCCGGCTGGGGCCAAATATTTGTGCTGGGCTTTTTCTTGTTGCCCCGTCTTTGATATCACCCTTACGTGGTGGAAAAGGATGTTAAACTCCCAAACACCCATCCACACCCTTATTCCGCAACTGCTTGATATGTACGAATACTAACACTTGCCACGTAGTTTTCCCCCCGATCAGAATTAGCTGATTCACTTACTGATTTCACCCTAATGCCATTCATCCTCTCTCATGGGGTATGCTCAAATAAACTGTCAGTGCTTGAAAACATTAAGTCCCTAAAGCCAAGGGGAACCGGGGCAGTCAGTCGAGCTAGTAGACCGCTGGACTTTCAATACTCGGGTCGTGAGTTCGAATCCCGGCTGGGAGCCAAATATTTGTGCTGGATTTTGCCTTCTTGTCACTGTGACGGCGCCCGCGGCTTTGCCGGACATCACCCGTATGTCAGTGGTGGAAAAGGACGTTAAACCCCCACCCAGCCCCTACCCCTTCCGGCAAAGGCAAGCTGAACTCATATGCTGGCTGGTTGTTTGCGGGGAGCAGGACTGACGAAAACAAAACCTAACCGACAGTTTCACCTGTACCAATTCGCTCGTCTTTGCGGGATTTTGGTCGTTCTAAAAATAAACACTGGCCTGCTGGGGGTGAGTCTGCAAAATTTTTTATTAAGCGGATCCGAAGGAAAACGCCGAGTCATGTGTACAAACGGCGAAGCTGAGAAAGCCGGGTTGCTGATTTTTCAGTCCGTCCAGGGCACGCAGAGCACCCAGCCAACCGGATAACGTGTCCACTTGTAAAATGTCTGTGCACCAGTTTCGCTAGGTCAGCGTGTACTGACTTATAGGCTCGGCGTGTGTGTGTGTGTGTGTGTGTGTGTGTGTGTGTGTGTGTGAGATATCATACATACAGTGCATTAATTAGCATAATGTATGCTGGTGCTCGGTATTCAGTCATCAATATCGTCGACACAGGTTCAGGTACACAGTTCTTGTGAACCATCTGTCCTTTAAATAACTGTTAGCCCCGTTCGTTGAATCAATTACGACTGATGCAATACAGAACTGGGTTCAGGTTGCTCTAGAAAAAGACGCCAGAAAACGGGCGGAACAACGATCAAACAAAAACCCCACCAAAAACAAACAAACAAACAAACAAACAAAACAAAACCTTGCAACAGCAACGACAACAACAAAAACTTACATGTACTGCCAAAGTGTTTGAGCGAAATATTCGCAATTAAACTCGACGTGTATACATGCCGGTGGATGATGTTTTTTTCAGCGGGTGTCAGAGTCGCTCTCAAAATACCGATTGTTTTCTTTTGTTTTGTTATGGCGCGCGCGCGCGCGCGCGCGCGCGCGTGTGTGTGTGTGTGTGTGTGTGTGTGTGTGTGTGTGTGTGTGTGTGTGTTTGACTTTACTGGTTTTCGTTTGTTTTCATTCTGTGAAATTACTCGAATGCGTGAGAGGGAGGTGGGATAATGAGGTGCCATCTTGCAATTACATTTGTGGCCAATTAACCATTGCCGGACAGGAGGCGCCCTTGTCACAGCGCAATGACTTTGATAAAGTTTGAACCACAATCATAATATATTTATAAAGAATTCTCATATCACGTGCAGTTCACGTGCTACATGTACGTCTCAAAAGGTGTGCTCACAGTCCCACGTTCATTCAGTAGGCCAATAGTTATTGACTGTCGAGACGATGAAACCCACCACTGAGTTTTTGTCCGTTAGTGCACGTGTCGCCAATTATAATTGTGTAGTATTTATCCTTTTGTGCACGTAACACCATCTGTGTGGTGAACTCAGTGTAGCCGAGAGGTGGGCCGGCCGGGACTGATGGGGGAGTGATCGTCATCGGCAGCATCTGTATTTATTAGTTTAACGAGGAGTCTGCACTGACACCATCTCCGAGTCTGTGACAGAAAAATATCTGCTGGGAATAAGAAAACTATACATGAAGCTGAAATGATCACTGTGGCGGGGTGCATCTCGCTAGTCGGGGGGAGCCGGGGTGAGCCGGGGTGGCCGAATGGTAGAGCGTTGGACTTTCAATACTCGGGTCGTGAGTTCGAATCCCGGCCGGGGCCAACTATTCGTGCTGGCCTTTTTTTCGTTGCCCTGTCTTTGATATCACCCTTATGTGGTGGAAAAGGACGTTAAACTCCCATGCCCCCCCCCCCCCCCTCGCTAGTCGGCCTAGGTGGCAGCAGTCGTACGTGTCGATATTCCTACGCCGTAGTTGTCCTACGTTTGGAGACTGTCCGATCGAATTCTCGATAGTCCTACGCTCAACATTCCATAGTCCTACGCTCAGCAGTCCTACGTGTCGATAGTCCTGCGCTTTTTCACATGTTTCGGTCCGTCCCGCGGCCGATAGTCCCACTCGGCTGCATGATAGTCCTGCAAACGAAACACGAAGACCTCACGTGTCGGTATTGATGATGACCAGTAGCCGCCTCCTAGACTACCGCCATCTCTGTCTAAAATTAGAAGGAAACTTGGAAAGTCGGTGTAAGACTATCGACACGTACGACTAATGATATGCAGGGCGGCTAATGAGACTTTGAATAAGTGTAGGACTATTGACACATTTTAACGACACGTAGGACAGTGATATCAGTGTAGGGCTCATGAGACTTTGAGTAAGTGTAGGGCAATTGACACATTTTAACGACACGTAGGACAAATGATATGTAGGGCTGACGAGACTTCGAGTAAGTGTAGGACTATTGACACATAGGACTATCGACACGTAGGACTGATGATCTGTAGGGCTGACACGAGGACTATAGAGACGCCCCAACAGTGGCGTATCATCATCATTAGCTTGCTTTACGTCCTATGGCTTTTGGCCCTTAAAGGACAAGTTGTTCCTGGCGTGTGACTTTGGCTGCTTGGCTAGGCGAGTGTCTTTGGGGTGTGTGAGGGCTGATTTGCTTAGCTTTGGTCAGCGTCAGAGGATCTTCGCTTGGCTTTCAGATGCCTGGTCTGGGTTTGTTTTTCAGTGCCTCAGTCTGTTCTGTCATTCGTACTTTTGCCTACAGTGGCGTATCATATCGCCGCGTACTATAACGCCCAAACTACATCAGACCCCTGAAGCACTATTCCGCAAGGCGGTAACGCTGCGAGGGTCAGTACGATTTCGGGTGATACACGGGTGTTCAACAAAATGGACGGGCGATTTTGGGGTGCAACTCCGATTCACTGAAAAGTTCGACGGTAAAGGTGCTATTTTTATTATTATTATTTTTTTTTTTAAATGATTACAGCCGGATCGTTCTGAGCTGTTTTCGTCATTGGCACATGTGTCTCTCATCCAACCACTAACTTAGGCACCTCGACACTGAGTGACAGCGTATGTAATGCTGGCACTGAGCCAACAGAAGCGTACTCGATGACGCGGCGACCACACGGAGCGCTCCAGTACTAGTAGTTTAACAGTCGTAGAATTTGAATGTTCGACCGCTCAGTCGCGTCAGTAAAGTGTAAACTGACAATGTTGTATCGCATTAGCTGAGAGCTGTACTGAGCCTCAAGATAGCGAAAAACTTCTCACAATTCCGAAGCGTACCATGAAAACTGCCGGAGAGCGCTCTTTCAGCTTTTTAGCCCCGACTGTCTGGAACTCCTTGCCAATCGAACTCCGCCTTCAGACCTCACTGCCTCTGTTCAAATTGCATCTGAAGACCTATCTCTTCCGCCAAGCCTTTGACAGCTAAACCTCTGTTAAGCCGGTCTCAGTGTCTGTGTGCATCATGAGTTCGCTGCAGTGCCAAATTGTATGTAAGCCGAGGGGATGTAAATAGCGCGCGCGTGTGTGTGTGTGTGTGTGTGTGTGTGTGTGTGTGTGAGTGTGTGTGTGAGTGCTTTAAGCGCAGCGAGTCCTTGATGCTGGAGAACGGCGCTCTATAAAAGCCATGTATTATTATTATTATTATAAGGGGCTGTAGCTGAGAGCAACCCGCGTCGAAATATCTGAGTCGGAGTAGCACCAGAAAAACGCCCGTCCAGTTTGTTTAAAGGCAACCACCGGCCGTGCTGGTACAAGACTGATTTTGAAATGTTTGTCTTGGGCTCGTGACTGACACATGAGCGACGTCAGTTTTGACACATGAGAGACGCCAGTTTTCAGTGTTTGAACAAACACGAAAACACGTCAGTTCCGGAAAAAAAAATAGCATATTTTAGCCGCATGTCGCACGCGAAACACGAAAACTGAACGCCATGTTCGCTGTTCAAGTTGTTCGGACTCAGTTAAAAACTCCCGTCAGTGTGACATCGGCCGCTCGCTAACCGTCGAACAGGGACGCCGCATACACAGTACCAGTTTTGACGACAAGTTACGTCATACACCACGTCGTACCTGTTTTGGCGACAAGATACCGGCGTTATACTCCAGTCTACCTGTTTTGGCGACAAGGTACGTTATACTCCAGTCTACCTGTTTTGGCGACAAGATACCGGCGTTATACTCCAGTCTACCTGTTTTGGCGACAGGGTAAGACATATGCCACGTCGTACCAGTTTTGGCAAAGCCCGGTACGTATTATACCACGTCAGTCGTACCTGCTTTGGCGATAAGGTACGTCATATACCAGGTCGCTTGCGCCGTTATGGTACGCGGCGTACCATATCTCCTAAAACTACAAGAGACGGTGCCGGGCACTTAACTGGCGTGTGGCATACCGGACGAGACAGGTACTCTCCATTTCAACCCGGCGTTCCAAGCTCAGACCAAAGACCGTAGATAATTTATTATCTACGGTCTTTGCTCAGACGGCCCGGAATTGAGGAATCTGATGTGTCACAGTGAAAAACTGACGCAACTAATTCAGTTCAGTGCTAACCGCATTTCCCAGTTGTCGGTGCGACTACGCTCGGACATACCACTGATGTCACTTCAAAAAGGTATACATGTACCGCTTAATCTGAGGTTACACAGGTGTCACGGCCGTTCCGGCCAAAGCCGTGAGCCCACTGCTGCCTGCGCCTGCACTAATAAGCTCATAGTACAGGCGGCATGGAAGGGACGCAATGGCTGAGTGACTGGAGTCTGTTCAGACTGCTGGTTAACTCCCTTCCCAAGACTGTAGATGACTGGGTCGGCAGCCACGTGTCTTGACTGAAATATTGTCAAAAAAAAAAAGAAGAAAAAAAAAGATAAACTTCACCAAATCGCTTTGTCTCGAGATGAAATAATTGTATTTTGCAGGCATTTTCCATGTGTGTGCCATGTTCCAGTTTCAGTCAGTGTTACACGGCACACACACACTGACACACACACACATACACACACACACACACACACTGACACACCGGCACACACACTGACTGACACACACCGGCATTGACACACACACACACACACACACACACACACACACACACACACACACACACACACACACACACACACACATCATAGTGTTCACGAAAAAATGTCAGTTTATTTGAACTTAATAAAGGAAGGTTGACACAAGGTTGACAGAGGAAAGGGGATATGGCCGGGAGGGGTGGGTGTTTCGTGGTGGGGTACGGGTGTGGGAGGGAGGAAGGTAGCGGGCCTGATTAAATGGAAAAACAGCAGTCATAAAAATATTATATCCCTGTTTGTCAAATTACTGCTTTAGGGACGGAAAACTACAGCCCACAGTTCACATTTCAGTTGACTTTTACATCCGTCACAATGAATGAATCCAAATGTGCAAGACCTCAACAAATGTGAAAAGAAAACCACTTGAATCAAAATAACAGTGAAGTATAACAGAAAGTAGTGACATAAGCATACTCAAACAAAGAAATTCATGTATTTATTGGAGTCTTACGTGTGTACTCTATAATGCTGTACATCAGAAACGTTTAAAACCAACATTATCATGCACAAAGGAAGAACTACAACCCTTGTTCTTAAACAAGCGCGCAACTGCCGCACATACATACTCATTAACTTCAGCAGAAATTTAGATATGATGCAGCCTTGCGGCCAGCGACTGGACGGCGACTTAAGTACCGGCATTTTCCAGAATATTTATGCACGGGAGGTTACGGGCCATTTTACACTTTTTGAACCTAAAACTGCACACTCACGCAAGCTGAGAATGTATTATTATCACAGATATAGCAATACAATATATCACAGAATATATATTATGACAACCACAAAGTAGGCTAAACATGCGTGCAATGATAAACGTCACACACATTGTACGTCGCAAGCACAAACTTGAAAAAATATTCAACGTAGAAAATAAACATGTTTGTGGCATCTAAGTCACGACAATTCCAATACATGAATGTAAATGCTTGTGGTACAGTATAAAACTGACATGCAGCCATATTGATTCACTCATCGCAGATGCTCTGTGCTGACATGAAAATATGGAAACGACAAAACAACAATTTAATTCACTCCTGATAGACGCTATATATTGCATGATGAATGTTGTGAATGTGCATCTGTCGACTCGCATAAAAGATTCGGTTAGGCATACTCATCAAACAGACACGTTTTGTTGGCAATATTGTTTTGAAGGAAAACAGTCAACACACACACAAAAATGAGACGAAAAGATTCATGTATCAGTAATGAAGCCATTCGTGAATGTGGGCGGCATAATTACATGATTGAAAAATATCATCAGCGGTTGAGAACAGAATGGATGAATGTTAAAAACGCACTTTTATGTGACTGGAAATTACCTCAAAACACACCGACGCAAAATCTAAACCGATCAACCAAAAGAATGACATATGACATAATATACTACAACAATGGCAAAGTATTGGCTAGTCACAGAATACAAGGTACAGTATATATTGAATGACTAATACTGCAGAGTCGGCTGAATAAACAGGTAACATTGCTCACATGTCATTAACACGCACACACTGGATGCCTAAAACTAGATTACACACGTACACTCAGTACTTACACAGTGTTAACGATTGTAAGACTGGTAAAACAACAACCCCAAAACAAAACAAAAAAAAAGTAAATGAGATGGACGCATGTCGAAATTCCCACGAAACAACCAAAAATAGATTATCACAGATTCGTCAGCAACAGAAACGGTCCATTTCAGTTAATTTTTAAATTTTAATGATTTTTAATGCTGTGTAAGGTTATTGTAGGAAACGCCTGTTTTCAGGAACGCACAAGCACAGTTAGCATGGCATCGCAGCATCACAAAAGTTTTGGACCATGAAATAGGCCTACTCACGCTAAAGAGAGTAGGGAAAGCGCGCGCGCACGCGTGTGTGTGTATGTGTGTGTGTGTGTCAGTGTGTGTGTGTGTGTGGGGGGGGGGGGGGGGGTGCAGTGTAACATGGCCAGAGTGTAAACACAAATTTGGGTTAAAAACACTGAAAATGCTAAATCCCCCCGTCCCAGCCCTGTGTGGCTATGGGCTATGGCTGAAAATGAGGTTCTGGATGGGTGATGCAGGTGACGTCACAACTGATGATGAAAGTGACGTCCAATTGATGGAAGCGACGTCACACCGAACTATCCACCTAGAGTCTAATAACTGACAGTCCGCTACTTCATGCCTTCCCTGGTGGCTGGTGGCTTTTTCACGCTTTGGCGACTCTCAGGCTTGAAGGTTTCTTCGATGAACTTCTCGTAAGCGATCTTGCCGGTCAGGTCTCGGTCAAACTCGGTCATCACGTGGTACACCTCGTCCTCATCCAGCAGGACATTGGCCAGCTTCAGAACCGAACGGAACTCTGGGAGCGACAGGTAGCCATTTCCGCTGACGTCCAACTTCCGGAATGCGCGACGGATGTTCTTCCAGTCTCCAGCCAGCTGCAAATGACAAGATAGACGATAATGATAAGAAAAGGAAAAAAAATCGACAGAAAAATGCAGTGAACAAGATTGAAGAGCATAAGTTACACATTCCACTTTGTAGTTTGAACGGAATTAAAACCGAGACTGAATCAGTGAATGGACATATAGGAAAACATGAAAACTCTTCAAGGTATGTTAACACTTTTGTTAAACTGAATTGCGTTAATGAGATATGTAACGCCACACATGCTCACTATATGGCACATTAACGAAGAACCGAAGAGAACTAGACTGAGAAAAAGGCAACAACAAAGGGGGGGGGGGGGGAGGGGGTTGGGGGTTAAAAATCTTCTAATTTTCTCGGTTTTCCCTTGGATATATTTCCTTGTAAGAAAGCTTTTGCCATGCAGCTAATGGATCGTGTGCATTTCACTGGTACTTCGTTCTATTAATGAGATCGCTAAAGTAGCAATCAGCCTCTCTTCTGCCTCTTCCCTTGAATATCTGATAAAGCGTGGATTGCCTCACATGAAACTACAATACGAGACGAACGAACGAAGAAAGTGATCCCACATACTACCTTGGGCAGGAAGGCTAAAATGGCGGGGGATAGGTTAGGTTACCTTTTGTCTGAGTTTGGCGGTGATGCCATGGAGACCCTTCTGTGGCGGCTCCACGATGTCTGGGATGGGCAGTTCTGGCTGAGGGTGCTGAAGCAGCGACAGCATGTTGTTACCATGGCGCCACGTCTGCTTCCTCATGGCGAACGGCTTCAGGAACTCCACGTACGAAATTCTGCAGAGGAGTCAAATGCAAGGTCAGATGAATCTCACATCGTCTGCATTTCAGATTACTTAGGGACCGTGAACCGCGACAGAATATTCAACCGAATAAGGTGGTTGTAAACAGAATAAGAAGATAAAAAATCTGTGGGTCGAATAAACCTATGTAATAAACCTATGGTGTAGCGCATCTGTCGTCTTTCGTAAGACCGGCCAGCAGACGCACGTTTTGGCTCATGTCTTACCAACGACGGCACACAAAAGCCTAGAAGTTTGCACGATGTCGTGCTTTTACCGTCGTCAGCAGCCAAAGTCGATGGACTGATCTATGTGCTTTGAAACGTTTAATATGGTGCACGTCCGAAGTTTTTTTTTTCACTACTTTTAATGTCCATTTCGGGAAATTCGGGCTGCTTCTCCCGGGGGAAGCGCGTCGCCGCGCTGCAGCGCCACCCAGTACCTATCCTTCCTTCTTTTTTTATAATTTATTTTTAAAATTTTGTTAACAATTTTTTTTTACAAAGTTTTATTTTTTACAAAGTTTTCCGCGTAGGCTGAAAGAACAGCACAGTTACCTGTCGTCCTGGCGGGTGTCGAACTTCCTGATGATGGACTCGAGTTCCGAATCACTCAGGTTGACACACAGCTCGATCAGCACATCACGGAACTCGTCACGTGACACACAGCCCGTGTTGTATGGGTCCATGTTCTGGAACTCCTTCCTGAGCTCGTCCCACATGTAGTCGATCTGACACAACACGACAAGAAGAGAGAGGTGAAACAACACGGTTGCTGGAAGTGAATGTTGCATTGGTTCAAAAGCTTCAAAGACTGCGATTCCCTTCACACGCGTCGAATTTAAAAAAAAGAATAAAAAAAAAACCCAAAACATTCACTGGCTGGTGCACTGATTTTGGTACATTTGAGACCGTTTGAATTTACGCTCTGAAAAATTATTCAGTTTAGTCGTGTTGGGTGTGTGAACTTCACAGTTGAAAGCTGCACCGCTTCATGTTGGAACATCAGATCGGAGCAGACTGACGTGAGACTACGGCTGTGATCTAACACAGCGCCGATTTAAACACGAAGTTCACCGATGCACTGGTATTCTAAAATCAACCACAACAACAACAATAAACCAAACTGTTTTGATATAAAGCTTTGTGACTTTCATTCGTCACAGTTTTGACTTGTAGCCGGTGATAGCTATTCCAAGGGAACCAAAGCCATGCAGATCTGGACGGTGGGCCTATTTCGCAGTTTAGTATTGTTATGGTGTCGAGTGGGGCGCACGAGTTCGGTAGCGAAGGAGTCAACAGTTTCGTATTAACACAGCTCTAGTGGCCTTCGTCTCCAAGACTAACACTGACCTTTGACCTGAGGTTGTCCTGCAGCATGTCGGCGGCACAGTTGAGTTTCCGGGAGCGGATCATGAAGTCGGCGTCCCCGCGGCGCGGTGGCTGGATCTTGGCGTTGGGGAAAGCGGCCGAGCGCATGGAGAAGCCAAAATGGCGGATGAACTGAAGGTAGTCCAGTGTGCGGTCGGTGTTAGTGATGAAGGTGCGCCACAAATCACGGATCTCACCGCGAGATATCTCGGGACGGATGTCGAACCTATGGAAAGCAATGAAAGGGCGTTACGTAACAGAATACTAGAGAGGTTGGAGGAGGGAGAGAGGGAGGGGGGAAGGGGGTGGGGTCAGATCAACAAACACTGAGGAGACAGGTGACCGTGAACGAGCGTAACTGACCTCCTTAGCAGCTGGTACATCATCTCCTGTGTCAGACGTCGCGTGTTGGTCTCATCCAGGTCGTAGAATGCCTGCTCAACGTCCTGGAAACGTTTGGACAGCAGGTCCTTGATCACCTGCACAACAATCACACACAGGTCACGGCTGAATCTTCGCGACTCCCGTAGCAGTCACATTCACCTTCAAGAGAGGTAGAGATCAGTTAAAATCCATTTGAGACTTCAAGCCACGATGAGAACTTCGAATACTTCTAGCTCCTCGAGGGTCAAGAATAAATGACTTGACTTGACTTGACTTGACTTGACTTTAGCTGTCATCAGAACTTGTCACACTTCTTTCCTTCACCAGAACTTCTAGCGATCATCACTTCTGACGCCTCTCTAACCACCATAACAACTGTTACAGCTCCTAGGGATCAGCAGAACTTCTAACACTTCTACTTCTTCTGAAAAGAAAAAAGAAAAAACGCAATCTACAACACTGGTTAGAAGCAAATAAATGATTACTGTACACCTGTCGCATACTATTATAATGTACACTTTCCACAGACCTTGAACAGCTCCTGGTTGGTGCGGCGGCGATGCAGTTCCTCGGCCTCCACGTCCGGAACCAGAGCAGTGGGGAGGGGCTCAGCCTCGTCCTCCTTTACCCCGACCCCCGGAGCACCGGGACCCTCCGTGGGGACGCTACCCTGGGGCAGGACCACAGCGTCAGGATCAACGCGGTCTTCCATCTTGGCAAACAGACTCGGTGCCTGGCCCCTGTTAGCAAGAAAACAACACGTGTGAATTTTAAATGCAGGTAGTTGGGAATTGGAAGGAACTTTTGGAACATTCAGCCACTCCACGCATAACACCGAAGGAATCAAGCATCACACTCACTGGCGGTATTTTTGGAAACTAGAGTTTTGATAGCTACAGGGTCAAGCCGGTGCTTGCCAGTGGCATTTTGCAACAGAAAAATTATGGGGTCAGTAAAAATGCGTATGGAACTGAAAAAGTGTACACGTTAGTCGGAAGGTTTTTAATTTTTATGACATCAGACTGTGAAGGGAACCAGAGTGCCAGAAACTCGCGTCGAGCACCGCTGACTTCCCTCCAGCTTGGCGCCAAAACATTGCGCGCTGACTTAGCGTCGTTGTCCGTCTCTGTTACCACCCTTACGCATTCTGAAGGAGGTTAAACCCCCAACCGAGAAACACTGAGGCCACTAAACAACACACGGATCGCACTGACCTGGTGTCAAACTGCTGCATGAACCTGGCGTACAGGACGTTGCCCTCGTCATCGAGAGGCACGCGGTCCAGGAAAGCCTCAAACTGTCCGTCCGTCAGCTCCAGGTTGAAGCGGCTCTCTATGGCGGCCCGGAACTCCTCCTGGCTCACGCTGTCAATTCCCAGTCGGTCAAGCTTCCTGTTGGGGGTCAAGAGAAACGGTCACTGGCCAATAAACAATGGGCTCAGTGATTAGGTGGCCATGTGTATTTGTCACAGTACAGAGCTATCGTTATTAGGGACTTCCAGCCACAGTCGATGAGACACGACTACCACCTCGTGGATCGCTGGGAGCAAGTCGTGCAGTCGCGATTAAAACACAGACCACAACCGAATGAAAGTGCACATGCAGAGGAAGATGGCGCCTACAGCAACATGCCCCTGTGGCGAAGACTACCAAACTACAGAGCATGTCCTACAACAGTGCCAGCTGCTTCAACAGCTGAGACATGAAGCATAGCCAGAAACTCCACTACGATGCACGCTCTATGGAGACAGAGGTAATCTCACTATCCGGCCTGACGGTGGAAATGGCGAACTACAACAAGAAGAAAAGGGGACTTGTAGCGTAGTATTGACGAGGCACTCACTTGAACATGCCGAGCAGGGCAAGGAAGTCTCTCTGGAACATGTTGATCAGCTGGCCCTCGACAGCGCTCATTGTCGACTGACCACTGCCACTGTCAGGTCGGTTGTTGAACCTACAACCAGACAGACTTAGTCAGTCTACTTACAATAAGTCAACTAATAAAGAAGGCTCGTGAATAAGCTTTTTTTGGGAGCATACTGACCTCTTGTTTCCATTGTTATATATAACTAACGATGGAAGAACGGACGGAAATTGTCTGTTCAGTCATCGACTTTATTTCTTGGTGAGTCAGCGATGTAAAGTGTTGAATAATCTCCTTTACATTGTGAATAAAGGAATCGACTTCACTTCTTGGTGAGTCAACGATGTAAAGAGTTGAATAATCTCCCTTACATTGTGTATCAACGGGAATCGACCTCTTCTCGGTGAGCCAGCTATGTAAAGAGTTGAATAGTCTCCCTTACATTGTGCAAGGAACTGCACGTCCTGTCGAGTGGAAGTGTGCGACGAAGAGTTGACCAACCCCCCCCCCCCTAAAAAAACCCAACAACAACAACAAAAACAACAACAAAAAACCAACCAACAAACAAGATAAACCAACCCAACAACAACAACAACAAGCAATTTTTCAAAAAGGGCTGTACCCTATGTTTCAGTTTTAACTACATTAACAAAAGACATAGGGCGAACTGGAGGAGTCGCTACCTGTGCTTGACGTTGGTCAGGACGTTGTGCACCATACCGGCCTCGCTGCGGTCCTGGAAGCGGTGTAGGAACTCCCTGTACGGAACCCCTTTGCCCATGGCCTTGACCGAGCAGCGGGACAGGAAGGAACCCAGCAGTGACTTCTCCAGCCGCAGTCCGAACTTACCCAGCACCTCGATGAAGTCGTCAAAAGTCACCTGAAACAAACAGAACGCCGTCGTCAGTTTTCTGGAAGTGCAATGGTGAAAATGCGGAGAGGCAGGCAGAAAACATCTCATACCCTATCGGCGATTTCGTTCAGCAAAACCGCTTAACGTTTCACTTCTAGAGAAAAATAGATCGTGCGGGCATACTCTACCGGCAGACATGACGTCGGCACAAGTTATTGTACAACGACAGGCGATTATATACACACCAAGCCCTTCGTCGCATTCAAAATTCTTTGCATTCATTCGCATGCATAAGCTTGAATGTGTCAGATTTTCGCACTTTTATCGTTATGCATACTATACACTGCTGCAGAAGAATGAGTTTATGTTGAGCCGTTGGGTGCTCATATGCATCATAAACTACGAAAAGTAGAATATTTACCTAATTCTGAGTTTGGGCTGTGACAGGTAATGTGCATGCGGTTGCTTATATTTCTATACGTCTAAGCGCAGAATTTCTCAACAGTTTTAAAACTCCCCACCCACCCACAGACCCACCCACCCTTCCTACTGTTTTGCCAAAGACTTAAAATTGACGCTGTACTTACGATGCCGTTCTTCTCAGTGTCCTTGTCCTCGAACTCCTTCCTCATGTTAAAGAATCCCTCCCGGAACTTCTCCTTCAGCCACCGCTCCACATCCAGCTGCTGCTTCCGCTCCAGCTCGCGTCGTCTCGGGGTCCTCTGGGGCCGCTCCGACCGGTCTGGAAAACAAAGGCACCGGCTGCTGTTTTGTCTACTTTGTCTGTGTCTTCCGTTTTATGACTCAGCTACCATCTGCTGTTTTGTCTACTTTTTTGTGTCTTCCGTCTTATAACTCAGCTACCAGCTGCTGTTTTGTCTACTTTTTCTGTGTCTTCCGTTTTATGACTCAGCTACCAGCTGCTGTTTTGTCTACTTTTTCTGCGTCTTTCGTTTTATGACTCAGCTACCAGCTGCTATTCTGTCTACTTTTTCTGTGTCTTGATCCAGCCACCAGTGGAGACGAGGGAAGGGGAAGTGAGGACAGCAGCAGACAGTTCAGAGCCCAGCCCGAAAAATTCAATTCAAACCTGAGGTGGCCTGTGAGCTGCGCACCCAAGAGCTGGTGATTTTTCGCCAGGCTGAGCGCTGAACTATAATATTATAAGAGTAAGGTCCGCTGCATTAGAAAAGGGCTATTGTTTTATCGTCAATCCTCCCTGTTTCAATTCTGGGGCATGGAACGACTGATTACGTCAACTTACTGTTCGACTGGGCGCTACTTTCAAAGCTCGCTTCAGAAAATCGCAAATGTTGAGTGGAAAAGCCACTGAACAAGTTTAGGTACATAAACAGACCGAATTAGCAGTCTAAAGTAGCTGATGACCTCGGCATAAGTGGAAATTTGGGAGAAAACCTGAGGTGGAAAAAAAAATGAGGTATCTAAATGAGCCTAACATATACCCCCTTAAGTGAAAATGGTGTCAACTGACGTGTACTGCTAAAAGCTTCATGAAAAGACAATGTCAGTCTAAATGTGCCAAGCAAACTGCAAACAAGTGGGATTAAACACACACACACACACACACACACACACACACACACACACACACACACACACACACACACACACACACACATACACTGTGCACGATCGTTAAGCCTGACGATGTGCATGAAACACGAACAAACACACAAGCAAACGAACTAGCACAGAATTAACAAACAGGTTTGCTGGTCGGACTTCCGATCAAATCTCGGCATCAGCATTGCGGAACCCACAACTCACGATTCTCTAGATGGAGCTGGCTATGTAGCATTGTACTCTCACTTCTCATCGCTCTCATCATCAGGATCATGTCAACGCTTTCAAAGGCCACCTTTACAAGCACTGGGAAGGCCTCCACAACACTTTCCATACGCCTCTCTCCTTCCCACCCCCTATCCCATGTTACTGCTAACCCCAGGGTGAGCGGTGGTCTGATAGGTAGCGCGTCGGATTTAGCCGCTGCGCTTACTGAACGGCCGTCACCAATGTCACGGCGATGAAGCGTGGGTTCGAGCCCTGGTCGAGCTTGTGATATGTGATACCGGTTTTCTTCCTGGCTGCCGGGCTGGTCATCGGGGGTTTTTCTCCGGGTTATCCGGCTTTCCTCCCCCAGCAAAATTGTAAAAAAACCATAGGATAGGTATTGGGTGGCGCTGCACCGCAGCGACGCGCTTCCCCCGGGGAAGGCAGCCCGAATTTCCCGGGATAATAAAGTAGTAAAAAAAAGAAAAAAAAAGAAAGAAAAAAAACAACAAACAAAAACACGCTGTTAGCACGAGTTATTGACTGTTGAACACGCTTAAGGCCTGAATAGGTCTAAATTTCAAGTTGATGTCTGCTCTAGCACCTACGTTGACAGGCACACAGCACCGCACAGCACACTTGATCTGAGCAACACGCTGTGCATCACTCGCTAACCTGACTCCTGGATGGGGGTGAGGCGAGCCTTACCCTCCTCCCCTCCCTCCGGACGGGAGTGCACCTCCAGTCTGTCCACGTGGCCTGTGACGTCACAAGTTCGAGTTCAGTCGCCTGAGATTTCATCAGCATGAAAATCCTACACAATTACATGAACCTAACTTGCAAAACACGTTATCTGAGTTTTATCATCTTGTAGTCATGTCTGTGGAAATGTGTGTTCAGCTGATCCAGCTATTTTCTTCACTCGAGCTCAGGTAAACTCAAAGCACAAAAGGTTGAAAATCTTTACATAGGTACACACCTGAGTCCATGGGAGCCTGCATGGGAGGAGAGCGGTCACCAACGTGTCCATTACGCCACTCAATGCCAAGCGCGCTCAGGAACCTCTTACCGTCAATGATGCCTTCACCTGCCGGGTCATACCTAAAACACATACACACAGCTTGTCGTATGTAGATTGAAAACTGTACAGAAAAAGGGCAAAGCCAAATTTCCCTTTCCTTAAAGCGTTCTCCAGAATTGTAAAATACGTTGATCGTACTCAACATTGATAACTTTTGGCCTTGTACAATTACCCCCCCCCCCCCCGCCCCGCATTCTTTCGACAAATTTACATCCAGAAATATGTTTGTATCTTTCACCGCTCCTTTCACTATTTTCTTTTTCCAGAGGCGTTAAAACTTCGCGATAAACTGAAATCTTGAGTGACTATATCCTCGCATGGTGAATGTTGCTTAGTGGGTTTGCATGCCGGCGTCTGGATGATCATTTGAGAAGACTCACTTCTTCCAGAGCTGGTCGAACTCCCTGTCGTCCATGTAAAAGTTCATCCTTTGGAGCATCTGACGGAACTCGGGACGCATGATCCGTCCGGATCCGCCAGGGTTCATCTGGGGAATCATGTCGGCCAAGTCCAGGAACCTGACGCAATGGGAAGCAAATTAACGGATGTATGTGCGCTTACTTCATTCTCTTTGCTTCATTTTGTGAAGTGTGATGAACTGGGCGAAATCAAGCATGTTCATTGCTCATTCTTCTCTGTCATACAAATATTATTTAAAATAAAGTGTGACCTGTTGTATTTGCGAATTAACGTCGGAATACCAAACCGTCGACAGATAGACAATTAGACATGCTGTGAACACTAATTTTTTGCTTTTGCCAACACTGAAGTATGCATCATTTACGAAGTCAAAACCACTTCACCTGTTAATCCAGATTCCGAAGCTTTTTATGTTGTTTTCTTGTGTTGTTTTTAAGTGACACGTTTCTCATGATGTGCTGGATGTCCTCCCGGGTCTTGGCTGTCAACAGGCCGTTCTGACAATCTACCCCATGTGTTCCAAAGACGTTTCACTAGCTAGCATATAACGCATCCACTAGAACCCAAATGAAAGCTACAGTCTATCCTTCACTCTTTGCATTCATACCTCTGTCTGGCTTTCTCCCGCAGGTTGGCGTGCACCTGAGAGGCGCCCATAAGCACGCGGTCCTGACGGTTGACGGGGTCCATCCAGGCCGGGTACGAGTTGTCCTCGGCCTCCCGGAAGTGAGCGAAGAAGTCGGTGAAGGGGATGACGGTGCGGTCCTTGAAGCCCAGGCGCTCCATCAGCTTGACGCTCTGTGGCTGGGAGATCTGCCGGCCCAGCACCGTCACCATGATCCGCAGAAACGCGTCTCTGACATACAAAAAGATGTCAGTAAGAGGGGGTGTGAACAGTTGGTTCGCAAACTGTCGTGTCTACGCAGCTACTCTCCATATTTTAGCAACACCGCAGCTCCCAGTTCACAGGTTATTGTTTTACGTGGAGGGGAAGGTGTTGTGTTCTGAGAGTGCTTTTGTGGTTTACTGAGTGAATTTTTGGGGTTTCAGGGATGACCAGTTGGTACCTGCAACATCTTGTCTCGCCCTCATATTCTTTTATTTGTTTCATCAGATCACTCGTTTTCACTCTTTACACATTATACTGTGGATTGTTGGTACATGTGTCAGGAACTCACTGTTCAGCTCTTGTGCTAAGTCAACACGAGCTGTGTCCCATGCCAGAATTTAAGATGAGGAGTATTTTTCTACGGTTCTCTGTTAGTTTTGAAACTCCTACCTGCTAACGTTGCCTCGTCCCTCAGGGTCATTGTCCTTGAACCTCTTGCGGACCTCGTAATAGTTGTTCTTCACCTTGTCCCGCAGCAACGCCTCCAGCTGCACGTGAAACACAACATGCACATCAAGTCCGAAGTTACCAAAACAAATATAAACACAATATGCACAAAACAATTTTGTTTGGCTGATTTTTTGATTGATTGATTGACGTATTGACTGATTGAGTGAGTGAGTGAGTGAGTGAGTGAGTGAGTGACCGGGGAACGCTCACCTCGTCAATCTCAATGCGGGCCTGTGTAGATGCACGTGACATGCGCGTGGACGCTCGGCTGGCCGGCAGGTCCCTCTCCCTGTCCAACATGCCAGCGCGGCTCCCTGAAACAAGCAAGTATTGGGACTGTTCATACACTGACAAACGAGACATTCAACCATCCCTGCTGATGATGTAACAGTTAAGTCACAAAGAAAGAAACGAAAGGACAGCAGAGACAACAAACCCAAGAAACGAACGTACAAATGAATAAAAATGTGTTTACGCCTCTGTGTGTGTGTGTGTGTGTGTGTGTGTGTGTGTGTGTGTGTGTGTGTGTGTGTGTGTGTGTGTGTGTGTGTGTGAATAACATAGAAAAGACCCGGAAGAGACAAGGAAGCATATAGCGAGAATTTCACCCGCAGATTGTCGTTGGATTGTTGACAAGATGGTGTAAAGCCTTTTGAAATAACGATATGCTAACACTCAACAACGAACGTTGAAGCTATGCGCCGAAAGTGTGGTATTGAAACAGTTCGACATGACGGGTCATGACATATCACACACACACACACACACACACACACACACACACACACACACACACACACACACACACACACACACACAGAGTATGAAAGGCGGAAATCTATCCCACTTGATACAAGGTTACGCTTTGGTGAAACCTTTCCTGTTTGTGCAGGGGTCTACACGGCCTACGCTGAGTGACTTTCCGGTGTATTTACACAGAACGCACAGTGATTTTTACGTGTTTGTATAGGGTTTATTCTGTGCTGCTGCTATCCAGTGAAGCTGAAGGTAAACACAAATGATATTTCACACGCCTTCAATCAGCTGAGTGTAAACTCACAGGACACTAATGTTTCGCAACATGGACAAACTGCAAATCTGACAGGTAAGATTTTTCCCGCTAAAGCGATGGAAAGACACTATGCTGCGGCAACGTGATTCTGAGGCTGTGCAGCAGTTCAACTCGACAAACACACCTTAAGTTCGTTTTCAACATAGTATCTGAACATGCTGGTTTCTGAGTTCGGGCGCAGTGTATCAGTGTCAAACGTAAGCTGTGTCTAGCGTGTTTCCTACGACGGAGAGCTTATAAGTAAGAGAGAGAGAGAGAGAGAGAGAGAGAGAGAGAGAGAGAGAGAGAGAGAGAGAGAGAATCAATATCAGTAGTAGTAGCAGCAGCAGCAGCAGCAGTAGTAGTAGTAGTAGTGTGTGTGTGTGTGTGTGTGTGTGTGTGTGTGTGTGTGTGTGTGTGTGTGTGTGTGTGTGTGTGTGTGTGTGTGTGTGTGTGTGTGTGTGTGTGTGTGTGTGTGTGTGTGTGTATGTGTGTGTGTGTGTGTGTGTGTGTGTGTGTGTGTGTGTGAACATCAATATAGTGTGTGTTCAGTGAATATCAGTGTTGTGAAGTGCGAGTATCCAACACCATTCACATGACATCTAAATTCATTTCGGCGAGTCAGTAAGCAGTTTCTTTTATTGAGAAATCTTCTTTCTGCTTGTGCTGCAAATGCGCATAAACGATACGGCCCGACGAAAAACAGAACACGACTAAGCCATTTTTTTAATGTCTGTACCGAACACGGCCCACGCATGGCTACCCAACCCGTCACTGAGGGTGTGCATTACAGCCTTAGTGTACCTTTTCATTTGGGTGGCGTGTCTATTCAGCTGCTCGTCATATCTTAGCAACATCGCACCTCCCAATGCACGTGATGATTTCTTTATAACGGGCGGGGACAGTTTAGCACTCAGCCCGGCGAAGACTGAATCACGTGCTCTTCAGACTTTCAAGCTGCGCCGCAGGCAAGGCACCTCAGTTTTGAGTTGAACTATTCGGGCTAAGATCTCAGACCGGCGGAGGGTGTATCAGAGGGTGTTCTGGCGACTGCTTGAGCCAGTTACGTTCGAATATATGTCAGAACTGTTTTCTGGGGGCACTGGCCGGCATTTCAACAGCCGGACTGAACAACTGACATAGTATGCAGGCAGACTTCTTCGTTTATTGTGTTCTCATTCCACCTTAACACAACAAGCATGAGCAACTTTGGGAAAAAATCTGCCAGTGACCTGAATAATGACGTACGTTATATTCACAAACATGTCTAATTTTGCAGCTTGCATAGAGCAATGGGTAATTTCCTGGTGATGCATATGAATCATAGTTTCGCATCCCCCCGTTATGTACTTCAACAAACTGAAGCTGTCGAACAAAGAATGACTGTATATTACACTCAAATCAATTACATCTAATTAATCTACGCACACGCAGATTTGCGAAGAAAGACATCGATTAAAAGGAGTGAGTAAGCAGGGGAACAGCTCATCGTCAGCTGACCCGGCACCAGGTGTCACGGGTCACCAGCACACAAAGACACCACTCATGAGACTTGCCCCCTCTCAGTCAAAGGAAATCCGACAGTTTTTGTTGTCACATGTGCCGCTGGAAGTTTACGAGATCAATCTTATAAAAGAGCGGAAAGGTTTGAGGCAGTGAGAAGGTGTGAACTGCTGGGGAGAGGCGTACCCAGACTTCTTTTGACTGTGAAGGAATTAGACGGAGGTAGACATAGCTGAGTTTCCTTGTGAGTGCTTGATGAAGGTAAACTGGCATACTGTGTATCTGATACTGTTCTTGAAGAAGAGCGTCGCATGAATTTTCATTTTGCACCTTACTTACGGAAGTATTTCGCGGAGGAACAAAACCAAACAGCCTTTTTCTCACTCAGAACAGCATAATGTCTGCTACACTTCTTAATCTTGATATTTTCAGAAACGACGCCAAACAGCATAATTATCGTCAAACCATATCTAATGCTGTAAGTTTATTACTGCTTGTGTGTATGTTTGCTTGTGTTCATTACTTCTTATGTTTATGATTGCTTGTGTTTATCGTTGCGCGTGGGAGATCTGGCAGAAACGCTAATGGTTCATATGCTTCCCTTCTTAAAAAAATACACATCTGTTGAACCTTTCATTTCAAGAGATTTTAAGAAACTTGAAATTGTCTTTCCAGAGAACTGGTTTTCGTTCAGAACATTCCACTGGGCCAAGCAAACACGACGAGGAGAAAAACTGCTCTGGCAGAATTCAGAATAGAAGCCATGTCTCCGAGCCTGCTCATTCTTCTGGGCACTTTGGCGTCCACCGTCTGCTTCAATCCTACAGGGGCAGCCACCGTCCCGACCAGGCCAAACATCTTCTTTATCGTGGCCGATGACCTCGGCTGGAATGACGTCAGCTGGCGTGACCCAGATATGCACACTCCTGTTCTGACGAAGCTGGCGAAAGAAGGCGTTATCCTGGGACAGTCGTATGTTCAGCCTGTGTGTTCACCATCACGCGCTGCCTTCATGTCCGGAATGTATCCCTTTCACGTCGGTCTTCAGCACGAGGTGAGCTGACCCGCAGCATCAGCAATTTTAGACGTTCTGTAGCTGAGCACGATCACCCCGTACCGTGACGGCGTAAGGCTGACGTCAGTGACACGGGAGTGTTTTTAGTCCAAACAAACAGCGAAGTTGGTGTTTTTCCGTGTTTCTCGTGTGACATGTGGCTACAACATGCCTTTGCACTAATTCTTCTGGAGCGCGTTATGAGCTGTTTGCCATGTTCTTCCAAGAAAAAAGGTCTCCCGTGTGCCATGAGGCTAAGACTGCAGAACGTGCGGGCTGAATGAGCTAAATTTAACTCTCAGTACTGTGCGTAGAAACTTCTTATTTGGGTGGTGGTGCAAACCATTGATATTTGTCAAGAAATAAATTCCATTGCCTTTTGAACATCAAGGTATTTCGTATTACGCGAAAATTAAATTGAAAAAAAAAGACATAATCGAATATAATGCAATGGAATCAGTATTTCTATTCCTTGCGGGAGGTAAAAAATGTTAGCTGTTGTTGCTGTTTTTGAAAACGATTATTTACATACTTAGCCAACATGATTTGATGTCCATGATTTGCCACTTTCTGTTGTTAATATATTAAACAACAGCTTTACACAGACACGCACAACCTTCTAAAGCACACCAAACCTTAGTAAAAAATATCGCCATTGCCCATGCCGCAACAACTGAAACTGAAACGTGCTGACTCCGCTTTTCAGAGTCTGAGGGCGACCCAGAAGGCCTACCTGCCCGGCGACATCACTACGCTCCCTCAGCATCTGAAGAAACTCGGTTACAGTACCCATATGGCGGGCAAGTGGCACCTGGGGTTCTGCAACTGGAAGTACACCCCAACCTACCGCGGATTCGACACCTTTGTCGGCTTCTATAACGCTGTGCAGGACTACTACACGCACATTGGACACAGGCATGGATACGACTTCAGGCACAATGAAAAGGTGTGTTGTCTTTACACCTGTTTTGCTAATCTCTTCTTTTTTCTGTAAAAGGGGTTAATTTGTTTTATGCTCACGGGTCGTTGTAAGCTGTCTTCGGGGTATCTATCATCACACCATTTAGACATATGGACAGTGACAGCGTCTTAACTGCTGGTACTGAGCCACCGGAAGCGTACTTGATGACGCGGCTGTCTTATTCTTCTCACTTTGGGACTTTGTCTGCCTTAGCCAAGCCTGCGGTAGCAGAATTACTTCAAGTTGCCACTTACATTAAATTACTTTGATGTTTTGAAGGATGTATGCTGTGTTAATTGTGATTACATTAATGTGTTACTGGTTTGGGACTGTGTCCCAGCAGGTACAGATACGGTAAGCAACAGTTTTTTTTTCATTTCGCTTCATTTAGATTTATGTGTTTATCCATAATATTGTGCAGGTTTATTACGCTGCCAATGGGACGTACTCGGCTAATATTTTCACGAGTCATATTCAGGACGTGGTGATGTCGCATAACGACAGCAGTCCCCTCTTTGTCTACCTGCCTTACCAGTCTGTGCACGGACCGCTGCAGGTGCCTGAGGACTACGTCAAGAAGTTAGTGGTGTCGTTTTCTTTTCCTATAGCAATTTGTTTGTTTTCTTTTAAAACAGGGTGGGGGTTCTGTGCAGTGAGAGGTGTGGAAGGTTTAAAGATGTGTGTGTGTGTGTGTGTGTGTGTGTGTGTGTGGTTGAGTTCTGGTAGAACGCGATTCGCTCTGTAAGGGTGCATAATTTTAATACCCCGGTAGACCCCCCCCCCCCGACTCCCTCCCCCCTCCCCCACTTTAATTTCTTTTGAGAGAACATAATGGAAATAATAATATATAATGATAATAATAAAATGTAATGATTTTCTTCGCTGCTAGACTCAAATGCCGTATAATTACTGTGTTCACACGTTAGAGAAGGGGGAGAACCCATGAGCGATAAGGGGAGATACAAATGTTGAGGTCATGGGTTACGGGCCGTAGGGTGCAGTTCCACGTTTCGTTTGTATAGCATACTTTTTTCCAGAAGCCAACACTGACTCTGAGTCTCTGTATTCATCCACCTCACACAATTTTCTGAAGGCGTATGCTGTAACTCACACATGCACTGTCTTCCAGGTACTGTTCTCACGTGCACAACGTCACGCGACGCACCAAGTGCGGCATGATCGCGGCTCTGGACGAGGCGGTGGGCAACGTGACGTCAGCGCTGAAGGCGCGGAACATGCTGGACAACACCCTCATCCTGTTCTCCACGGACAACGGCGGACCCGTCCACCACGGCGCAAACAACTGGCCGCTCCGGGGATCGAAAGCCACGCTGTGGGAGGGCGGTACGCGGGCGCTCGCCTTCCTGCACGCGCCCAAGCTGCTCCAGAAGAGCGGGTATACCTACAACGGGCTCATCCACGCCGTGGACTGGCTGCCGACGTTCGTGGAGGCTGCCGGGGGCGGGGAGGTGGACGGCATCGACGGCGTGAGCCAGTGGAAGAACCTGGTGGCCGGGAGTCTGCCCAGCCCCAGGTCGGAGTTCGTCTACAACATCGACGAGCTGAAGAACAACTCCGGACTCCGCCAGGGCAAGTTCAAGCTGCTGCAAGGGAAACCGGGTCATCCTGACGGTTGGTACCCTCCTCCCAGCCTCGACTGGCTCTTTGACACGCCCAGCGAGGACCTCTACGACGAAGAGCCGGATTTCTACGACAACTGGGAGGTCGACGTCAAGACAGCGACGCCCTCCAAAGCTCCACGTGCGATGGGTCCCCTGTCCAAAGCGCTCCTTTTCAGGTCCGAATCGGACAAGTCAAACTCCTCCGCCAACCGTCTCACGTTAGACCGCATCAAGAAACGTCCGTCCGAATCCTACTCCTTCCAGCCTACAGAAGCCAGCGTTAGAGTGAGTGGGCTCGATTACGATTGGTTGGAAGATGACGTCACAGTAATGGCGACCGACGATGACGACGACAGCAAGAAGCAGACGTACTACCTCTTCGACTTGGAGGCTGACCCTTATGAACACAATGACGTGAAACACAAGTACCCGCAAGTGTTCAAGACCATGCTGGCCCGCCTGAGAGAGTACCAGAAGACGCTGGTGCCCGCTAACTTCCCGCCTCATGACCCGGCCTCCTTCCCGTCACATTTCAATGGCGTCTGGTCACCAGGATGGTGCTGAACTAAACCCAGAACGAGGCGGTCAAGGTCGGACAGACAAAAGACCCGATTGGCTTGGGTGGGTGTTAGTGCTAAACTGGTTACGTGACGGGACAATTCTTGCTTTGGATACTCAAAGCAAAAGTCGTATACAGTCTGTTTCCGATGTTTTTGCTCAAAGCATGACAGGAATCGCCTTACAACTACGGTCATCCGGAAAATGGCGTAAGCGCCTATGAAATCCATGACATTTAGACCTTCTTTTCTGAAGGAGGAAGATCAGTGGCGGTACATGCATACAGCATAAAAACACTGTTGACTACGTCTGTGGTGATGATATTGCAGACACTTTCAGTCTGACTTGCATAATATCAA
>JACVVK020000004.1:2482500-2487500 GCA_018292915.2 Batillaria attramentaria
AACGGACCCGCTTCCTGATAATATATATATAAATTTAACCCTAGAGCTAGTTTAGTTCGAGGTTAGACTCTAACCCGGGGTTAAAATCCCTAACCTCGACTTCTGCATGCGGAGCCTGGAGGTAGTGTAGAGTGAAGAGGTGTCATTTCTCAATACTCACTAGTCACTACGTTATCTCCGTGACACCCCACATCACGTCATAACAAGTATACGTGCGGTTAAGAGTTTGAATATTCAAATTATCTGTAATTTACAATAACACAGTCATAAAGTCTCACCAAAAACGACTTAGCGGCTGATCATTAGCCACATAACACCCAGCAACAGCAATACAAAGGTGAAGGTCAGCTACGATTATGTCGCCTACCGCAATGCTGATTATTAGCCACATAACCCAGCAACAGCAACACAAAGGTGAAGGTCAGCTACGAGTATGCCGCCTACCGCAATGCACCTATAGCTTAAAAAAAAAGAAAAGAAATTGAAGTGCGGGAACAATATGTGCATCAGGCATAAAAACCGTTCCGTTTATGGCTTTACTAAGGGCAGCGGGCTGCAAAGGGGTTGACTCTCTTCACCCGTTTAAGCAGCAATAATCGGCTCTAGCGAGTCAAGCGTCGGACACAGTGCATTGTGGGAAGAAGTGCTAGGGAAGAGGTGGATTACAGTAGCCAGGGAACGATTGTGTGAGGACAATGGTGTCTAGATCCGCTCTGTGGCGACCCGCTGGCGGCAAGACTATTGTCAGGAACAAAAAAACAAAAAAAAAAAAAGATCAAGAAGAGAATAGCGACCGAAATGGCTTAACCAGTAAATCCATCGTGCTTGCGAGTTCGATAAGAAGCTGTAGTGTGGCGAGAGTTAAAAATTGCAAAAAGTTTGCGTGATCTGCGGCGGGAGTTTAAAAATTGTGCTCTTAACTAACGACGCCCGTTTCCCCGTGGCTGTGCGAGTGTGGCTTGTTTGTCCATGTAGCTTGGCCCATCATAGTCATAATCAAGGGAAAATCAACTTTGGACCACCGGACAGTCTGTCTGGATTCGGGGAGCCGGGATGGCCGAATGGTAGAGCGTTGGACTTCTAATGCTCGGGTCGTGAGTTCGTATCCCGGCTGGGGCCAACTAATTGTGCTGGCTTTTTCATCGTTGCCCCGTCTTTGATATCACCCATATGTGGTGGAAAAGGACGTTAAACCAGCAAAAAACATTCACCCACCCACCCTGTCTGGATTCAGTAGTAGCCGTAACCTGTCCCTCTCAGCCGTAGCCTGTCCACTAGGACCATCTCCAGTGACTCTCCTCACGGAGACGACAAACACCAATAAAATAAATGAAAATGTCCAAGCTGTTTTGCTCTTAACACGTTTCGTACCGCGCACGAGTATCCCATGTTTTTGGCTCTTTTTTTTTTTGGTTTTGGCCCTGTATTTTTTTTTTTTTTTTTTTTACTACTTTATTATCTCTTTCGGGAAATTCGGGCTGCTTCCCCCGGGGGAAACGTATGACAGATTAACGGTTCCTTGGCGGCTCTTACTGCAGCAAACACGAGTATAATCAAAGTTCAAAACTCCCACAAAGCCAAATTTCAATCCATTATGATTAATTATGATTTTTTTTTTTTGGTGTGGTGAGGCCACAGGTGCACAACCCTAAACTTACTTGGTAGGGATTGAGTTGGTGCCACGGGCGCACTGCAGAGATCTAGTCCGTGAATTGTGTTTAGTGCTAGCCAGTTATGTTTTGAGGTAGCCCGTGCTTTGTGTGTGAGGGCCACTCAGAACACGCTCGCGCTACACGACACACACACACAGAGAACACAACTTCGTGACAGTTAGATACGAGGCCACAATGATGTTTAATTTTCATGAATATGGGTGGGTGGGTGGGTGGGTGTTTGGGGGTTTAACGTCCTTTTCCACCACATAGGGTGATATTAAAGGCGGGGCAGCGATGAAAAAGCCAGCACAAATATTTGGCCCCAGCCGGGATCGAACTCACGACCCGAGCATTAGAAGTCCAACGCTCTACCATTCGACCACCCCGGATCCCCTCATAAATATGATTGTCTTCATAAGTGTTACTTCTTGTAATTCAACTGCCTAATTATTTCTGTCATTCTACGGCGGTGAACGTGTGACTCTGTATTGGCAAGAATATAAAATGTGTGAATATGAAATAAGTCAACAAGGCTCAGACACGCCAGATTTTATCCCAAAAAATCATTCTTGCATCTTAATCAGTGTCAGTTCAGTAAGGTACAGCTATGCTTAAAGTCTCAAGACGTTTGTCAAGCATACAACAAAACTGTGACAAACTTTTCATCGAATGCGCTTAATCCGTACATCAGAATCAGTCACGTGGGACACACAACGCAGCATCTGAAACCAGTGTAATGACTCTGGTTGGCGTTGTTCCAAGTACGAAGAAGCGTACCGCATACTGAGCAGACGACGTTACTCAGTGATCTGGTTACTGTACGGACTGAAGACTGACCAACTAGACAGCGCTGATCGGTGGCTATTTTTAGCGACTTGGTCGTATCGACTCGTAATGCAGGTATGGAAGCGTAAGATTTAAATGAAACAACATTTCTCTAGTATCAGAAACCGCAAGGGTGGGTGGGTGGGTGTTTGGGGGTCAGTTTAAAGTCCTTTTCCACCAAATACGGGCGATATCAAAGACGGGGCAACGATGAAAAAGCCAGCAGAAATATTTGGCCCCAGCCGGGATACGAACTCACGACCTGAGCACTAGAAGTCCAACGCTCTACCATTCGGCCACCCCGGCTCCCCCTGAAACCGCAAAGTCACGAAACTGGTAGCAACGGCTAAAAGGAACATCTATTCAGCAGGCAAACACCTAAAAGCTTTGTAAGCGGCAGTTTTTTTCCACACAAAACTCATTACAAACCTAGAGACTGTAAAGACTGATGGATCTAAACCCTTGGTACACAATTTCAGAAAACGGAACACCTGTACAAAACAACTAACGCCATTCTATTTGCCTGTCGACTACCGGCACCGTGTCTCCCTGAAAACACAGCATGCTACTCCGGTTGTTAACGACGCTAGCCTGTAATTCGTTCCCTTGCCTTCTATTCGGGGTACTCAGTATACCCCCTGCTGACGGGCGATTCGTGACGAATCAACCAAGCGTGGAGAGGGTCTACTATTTTAGTCAATAGTACGCTGCGGTTGATTGAACCTTATGAGCCGGGGTCGAGTGCCTATGTCTGAAGGCAAGAGGTTTGGTGGGTAACAGGTGCCTCGATCGGACAGCTAAGGCTGTGTGGAATCAAAGACACTGCAGAGAAGCTTTTTGTTGTTGTTGTTGTTGCTGCTGCTGCCTGAATGTGGGTTGTACTCGTACACATGCCTAGCCAGTTCAGTGTGTGATGTTTTTTTCCCAAGACAGGACTTTCAGTTTTAACGATAATTATAGGAATGATATAGGATACAGAATGAAAAGGCGCTTCACTCAACTGCATGTCCCAGAGCGCCGAGAGCTGAATCCAGCTGAACGAAGGCGAGGGGAAGAAAGCCGTGTACAAGGGGAGACCCCGACCCCGACCCCACCTCCACCCCCCCCACCCCCCACCCCGACGACGGGGCTCGAATGAACAGTACCAAATACAACAGGTGAAAAAATCCCACACCTAAGGCGAGGCTCGAACCACCATCCTTCTCGGACTGGTCGCAGGAGTCTTTAACCACTACCCTACTAGTGGTCGCGGGAGTCTTAACCACTACCCTATTGCACTGGTCGCGGGAGTCTTAACCACTACCCTACTGCACAGTTCTCGGGAGTCTTAACCACTACCCTACTAGTGGTCGCAGGAGTCTTAACCACTACCCTACTGCACTGGTCGCGGGAGTCTTAACCACTACCCTACTGCACTGGTCGCGGGAGTCTTAACCACTACCCTACTGCACTGGTCGCGGGAGTCTTAACCACTACCCTACTGCACTGGTCTCGGGAGTCTTAACCACTACCCCACTGGTCGTCGGAGTCTTAAACCACTACCCCACCGGTACGTCGCCCTAGATTTATTGAGTTTGCCGGGGAAGCAGAAACCAATACAGTTCAGCAAACCAAGTAGAGTACAGAACGCGAGTCGCTTAGCATTTTGTCATTGGCATAGGCCGTAACTTACTTTCATCCTAGAGAGCTTGGCAGCAGGCGACTGGCACAAATACTGACCTATTACCTAGAGGCGTGTAACTTCAAAGCAGTTAGATAAGACATTTCAAGCCTAAGTAAATATTACGTGTAAACCGTGAAGTTGACAAGACAACTTAAAAAATGAAACACAAACTACATTTTTCTCTTCGGCCGGTGTTAAACGGGAGTGTTCAGTTTTAGTCCGAACAAGCAGCGAACATGGTCAACTTTAAACATATGAAAGAAACTGAAAGCTACATTTATCTCTTAGGCCAATGGTACACGGGAGTGTTTTCAGTCCGAACAAACATCGAACATGGTCAACTTAAAAAAAAAAACCTGATGAAACACAAGCTGAAAGCTACATTTGTCTTTTACTCTTAAAAAAAAAACCCACACACACCCAAAGACAAACCAACAAAGACCCCCCCCAAAAACAACAACAACAACAACAACAACAAAAACAAGAAAAACAACAATAACAACAACAACAGCAACAACACATCCAACCAATCAACCAACAAACAAAAGAGAAAGAGAGAGAGGGTGCAGTATGGCCTCAGGTTCGGCCTAATACTCCAAACACTTGCTATGGATTTGCTGCGAGACTACAAACTGCAGTTTGAACGTCGAATGGCCTCAATGTGGAACAACGCCGGAATGTTATCACCTAAGTCCGATAATCCATTATGGAGTTTGATAGGGTTTGAGGATCTGCCAACTTTCTACACACACATCACCCTCCACACCCCCCCCTCCCTCCTCTCTCACCTCCCCGACCCTGCATGAGGTATGTGTGTGTGTGTGTGTGTGTGTGTGTGTGTGTGTGTGTGTGTGTGT